>CAJVPT010004583.1:0-13248 GCA_910592055.1 Acaulospora colombiana | reverse complement strand
ACTTTACAATTTTCAAAAGTTTGAGTTTATTTACTATATTTTTATTTTAAATTTTTATTTTTATTTATTTATTTATTTTTTTTTAATGGGCTTATGTCTAACTTTATTGAATCCCAAATTACAAATTTACATTGCACAAAATGCGAATATGTGGATATATATTTGGGAAAGATAAAGATAACGATAAGCTAAAGTTATTCTAAAGCTATTTTGAGGCTTATTGCTCTTTCTTTTTCCAAAGAAAAACCAACATCCCTAGAGCGTGCTGGTGTTATAAATGAAAATAAAAGAAATAAAAGAAAAATGGACAGTCATGTGAAATATATCGGTCTTGTTTCTTAATATATACTTGTCTTGTTCAAATTTTCCTCGTAGAAAGGTCTAGGGGAAGACTTCTACTAAGTCTTTTACAGAAATAAGGTGGAGATCAAAGAAGAGACTGTACAGTTTTAAGGCTTATAGGAAGGGAGTAACCAAGAAGACCCAGATGATATATTGGTGTCTACATAATCGACTTGAAAGTCTTCCAGTATATCATCAATTAAACCCATTCCTACCTAAATATGGGTATACTTACCCATCTGTACATCTTATTTCAGATTTAATTCCTTATATGAAGGATAACACCTAACCTTGCGGTCGACATACCCTGCTGGTGACCGTTGGTACTAACAATTAATAAGGATCTTCCAGACATTTCAACCAGCTCACATGTCATTGCTGATATTTTTGAACTCGAGTTTCGATTGGTGTAATAGTATTAATCTTCCAGTCTTCTAACTCAGGATTTTTTGAAAATAGGATAAAAACTTCCTGGATTACTTTGTGCATAATCTTTACTACTGAGTATCCTCAATGGCTTCATTTTTTCTCTGTTTTGAGCTTTCTAGGCAGTAGAGATTGAAACCTACCTGACATACAATTAGGATATAGGTGACTCTGACTTGAGAAAAGATTAATCGAGCATCTTGTAACCTTTACCATGGTCGAATTGACTCTTTCTTATATCCAATAATGTATCAGTGTCATGTTCTATATCCATCTACACCAGACAAAATGACTTATTATGGATTCTAGGTTCTTATGGAGCTAAGGAAATGCATTCAGACATGTGAGGTGGCCAATAGGAGCTTGTTTATCAAACTTGTCTAATGTGTTTCATATCGACCAATCAGAGTTGGTGAGATCCGTACTACTCTAAATTTCAGGATCAAGCTGGGATAGGTAAAATTCTCCAGAAAGTCATGAAAAAGATAGCTCTGAGAGGCCACAACATCAGTCAAAGGGTGAAAAATTGAGTCCTTTAACTGGTTTTAACCTCTGTTATCTTTACCATAACTAAGAGATGGAAGGTACTTCACTGTTGGTCCTTTTCTCTTTAGAAACTTTTTTGTTGTAGGTAGTAAAGATGGGAGTTGAACTTTGCAAGCCACAAGAGTTCAGTTTGTTCAAAGGAGATTGTAGACAAAAGGGAGGGGATAATAAGAGAGTTCTAAAAGAACTCTTTAGGTTGGTTTAAAGAAAGTAGTAAGACTTTATTAACATAGAAATATTAAAACTTCTTGCGAACATCTTTTTTGTGTGTGATTAGAGGATCAGCAGAAAAAGTGTTTTAAATTTTTAATTATATAATAAAAAATTATAAAATTTATATATTATATATCATGCTTTAATACTTGTTCTATTTTTTTTATATTTTTTTTTTAAAAAAATCTTTCTAAATAATTTTTAAAGTTTTATTATTATTAAAATTATTTATTTATTTTTATTAATTGTTATATAATGTATAATAATGATCAATTAAAATTATTTAAAAACAAAAATTTAATAAAGAAAAACATTTTTAATAATAATAAACTTTAAAAATTATATACAAAAATCAAAGCTAGTATTAAAACATAATATATATAAATTTTATAAATTTTTTGATTATATAATTAAGGATTTAAAAAATGATAAAGTTAAAATTTATAATAAAAACATAATAAGTAAACTTAAACTTTTGAAAAAAACTATATATATGATTATTTAATGTATAGCTAACCTAACAGTGAATTAAAAAAATAATAAATAAATAAATTTATTATTTATTAGTATTCAAAAAAATTTTTTTTATTTATAGTAAATTCTAGATCGATCAGAGTACTTTGTTGAAATAAAACATGTTCACGACACACCCACACCTATTATAGTATACAGTATATTAAAGTAACGCTCTTACTTACTCATATAGGCATGGTGGGTTATCTCACGTGGCATAATTGAATAGCAATATTAAGTAATGATTCCGTCGATCACGACGGAAAAATTTTTGAGCAGGAGACCAATTTTATTATGGCTAAACCGTCGAAATCAGAAGAGGATTTTATAGATGACGACGAAACACAAAACGCTAATCAACAAACCGGATATGCCTGGGAGGAAGAGTATAAGCGTAGTTGGGATGTGCTAAAGGAGGACGAAGACGGTAGTTTAAAACGTACCATCGACCATCTTCAAATTCGAAAGAGGAAAAGGTGAGAGATTAAATTTTCATTCTACCGATTGAAGAAGTTCAACTTACACATAAATTAACTTTAAGGTTGCTTCGAGACACTTCAACCATTCGACGCGGGATTATAAGACACATGTTTTTAATAATAGATCAGTCCGAGGCCATGTTGGAAAAAGATCTTCGGCCGTCTCGACTCGATTTAACATTAACCTATGCGGAACAATTTGTCCTGGAATTTTTTGATCAAAATCCGATCAGTCAACTTGGAATCATAGTTTCAAAGGGTGGCATCGCAGAAAAACTTACAGGGCTGTCTGGTAATGGATGATATATTTCTATGTGTAGTAGTAGTATCAGATCTTTTGGCTTAGTTTTCTTTAAATTGACATAGGTAATCCTATAGAGAACTTGATCGCCCTGAGAAATAAAAAAAATTCTGACGCAGATGGAGAACCATCATTGCAGAATTCTCTGGAGCTGGCACGTTCGTCATTGGTGTAATTATAAAGAAAAGAATCGATTTGCAATTGCGATCCTTGAAAATCTGTCTGAATTATCGAAATTCTATTGAAATTTTTTTTTTTTTCAAGTTATGCGCCGGCTCATGGTACAAGGGAAATTCTGATAATCATGGGCTCACTGACGTCATGCGATCCCGGTGACATATATGATACAATTGAAAACCTCATGGCAGACAATATCTGTATCTCCATTGTCGGATTAGCTGCCGAAGTTCAGATATGTAAATATATGTGCAAAAAGACAAAAGGTATTGGTATCGCGAAAGAAAAGAAAAAGTCTATATATTATTTTTAATATTCGTTATCTTGGTTAAGAGTAATTTTATACTAGGAACGTATGGAGTCGTTCTTAATGAAGCACATTTCAAAGACCTACTTTTCGAAATTATTCCTCCACCACCGGTTTCTGTTGCCAAAAACGACACAGAACTTGTGATGATGGGATTTCCAAGTAGTGTCAATGAAACTTCTCCATCCCTTTGTGCATGGTATGATACCGCTTGTATATATCGATATGCAGTTGAAAGGGATAAAGTGTGATCTCTGACAGACTTACTATATAGTATTGATTGCACAGCCATTCTAAACCCACATCTGGTGGTTATTCATGCGCTCGGTGCAATTCAAAAATATGTGATTTGCCGACAGAATGCCCTGTCTGTGAACTTATGCTAGTGTCAAGTCCTCACTTGGCACGTTCATACCATCACCTATTTCCCGTGGAAAATTACAATGAAATGACACGGTCCAGGTCGGTCTATTTTGCTACGTTCAGTCTTGTGACTCTCTAAAAATTCGAATTGTTGACGAGTCATTCTTTTCTTTCAGTACGATGAAATCTCGTTGCTTTGCATGCCAGATGCCTTTCCAATCATTTCCGGACAGTAGCAATCCAAAAAATGTAGATATATCTAGTGGCGTATACACCTGTCCAAAATGCAAACAATATTTTTGTCTAGATTGCGACGCGTTCGTGCATGAGGTGATTCACAATTGTCCTGGATGTCTGTCTACATCGCAAAACAATAATCTCATAATGGACATGATGGATCAGATGAATGGGAATGGTGGTAACGGTCAAAAGGAGATGAGTTGGGATAGTTCTTATTAAAGTCGACAGGATGCCGGATGAAAAGCTTTGGGATTGCAGGCATACCAGCTGCGGATGAAATTATCAGTGCTACAAGTTTGGACAGCGATTCTCGAGTCCAGGAAGGTTTTGATTAGCTTTCTATGAAATTGCTTGTTTATGGATGGTTAGTACAATCGCGTTCCAAAAATAAAGTGGACAAACCGACTGTTTAACAACATTCATTAATAAATAGCATATACAGATATTATTTCAAAATCCGAGATAAATTTAGAAAAGCTACTATCTGTAAATTGTAATAAAAAATTTCAATCTTTATTGATTATATGATGAGTTTCTTTTCGGATTCTATTATTACTGCAAGGAACTCTTTTTTATCCAGTTCTTAATGTACCCATGATTTTTGATTTATTCAAAGTAAGAATTCCTCATGTAAAATCGTATGAAAAGCATCACTCCAATTCACCGATAAACCTCAAAAAATTTTCCCTACACTTCTCAACAGTGAATGCGAGTGACCATTCTTTAACATCGCTGACGATTTTAATGATCCTTTCCATCAAATCATCCAATCCTTCAGGAGAATTAACATCCGATTCGACCAGCAACCTATCCTCAGGAACTGCCCTAATCAAATCCGGTAATCTATTATACCTCTCGTTGATGACTATGCTGAAGGAAAAGTAGACCTGCGTTTGAAGTTTTTTCTTCTTCTTTGGCTGTGACTCTGTTAATGCCTTGATAGTATCGACCGACCCACCGTATGAATGCATACAGATTCTCGGTGGTAGAGGTTGTTTATTCGCAACCTTGCGATCCAACAATTGAGTGATTAGTCCCGTCGATTGCACACAATGCAAACTCACGGCTCTCTTATACTTGGCGGCCAAATCTAGTTGCAACTCTAGTATCAATATTTGATGTTGAATTGATATTTGTATTTGGGTGAGTTCACATGAAGATGGATGGGTTATCTTTGCGGATTTATCTAATCCGACTTCACCCACGAGCGCTTTAGGATGGGATCCTATTAGTGATTCAAGTTTCCCATACCAACTAGAATGTGGAATTGGAGGGGGAAGTAAGGATATAAACGAATCTAAATCGCTATCTGACGTTGCTGATGATGGTGGGTTTTTCTTTGGGGAGCTCATGTTAAGAACTGAACGATAATGGACTTGAGGATCTAAATTAGATTCCTCAAGCGATAATAAATGTACAAACCAAGGATGATAACCTTTTTTTACATAAAATTGTAAGGAAACCTATTGAAAAATCTCTTTCAGAAGAGAAGAGTGAAATTCAAGACGTTATTTTACCAAAGGACGGAACGATTTTGTCGGGAAAGTCCACTGACAATTTAGAAACAACGTCCAGGTCGTCATAACGAATCCCCATCATACAAATTCTCGAAGTCTTCAAATCTCCAATCCTTGAATGGTTTTTCGTGTCATTATGAAGATGAAGATGAGAGTGCGCGTCACAAGTTTTACTCCACTGGAAATTTTCTCCCATTGCAGCGTCGAGTTTTTAATGACTGCGCAATAGGTGTATGTACGTTAAAATACGACCTCATCTCGATCGACATTACATTCGATCACGTGAAAAGTCCGAGTTCTTTAAAATTCAAAGTTGACGACAATGAAGCATAGGTGGCACGCAACTACTACTTTCTTATACACAAATGAATGAAGATTATTTATTCTTTAAATGTCACTTTTTTTTTCAAAGATTGCTAGTTTTATGAACTTTCGGGAGGAACATTGGTGACGGTGAGACCTGTTTTAAACAGAAAACGACGGGGAAAAGAGAATTTTGTTATTAAAATGCGATAGCAAGATGAAACGAATAACTCTGGAAATGGCGATTTACCAGGTGGAAGAGATTTTTGAAGTTTCTCGGCCTTTTCCGCGTCTTCGATAACAAAGGTATACAAATATCTCGAGCATCGAAGCTTGAATTTTACTTTTGATGAGCCATTCTTCTCATTCTTCTTGATGCGAACGGCTGAGATTGTTGAATGATAAGAAGTTCGGATTCATTTGTTCAAACCAAAAATAGATTATTAAAAATATAATTTCATGTGGACAAAGATTTATAAATTAAAAAAAAAAAACAAAACAAAAAAAAAAAATATATATATATATATTACATTTGGCATCTTTTCTACGGGCAATCTCGAGAAAGTATTTGATATCACTGATCTGTTTCGGCTAAAGTTTGGATTGATGGGATGTTAGAAAAAGCAGTCAAAACTTGCAAGAGCGAATGACGATTTTAATACAATAATCGATTAAATTAGATTTTTTTTTTTTTTTTTTTTTCACCCTCCGCTCATGTTAAAGGTCCAATCTAACAGGATCTACAAATCGCCAAAGAAAAGCTCTCGCCATCCATGGCATAAATAAAAACAAAACTATAATCGCTTACCATTGTGAAAAGCTTTTGACAAAAAAAAAAGCTGTTGACAAAAAAAGCCGATATCACGCAGAGAAAGATTAAAGGATTCCCTTTACACACCTATATAAATTTTGAGATCAACACGTGACACTCACGTTACTGTTCACGAATTCTGTTCAGCACATCATTTAGCAAACAAAAAAGGTAATGGAAAAAATCATTTCTACCAAAGCGGTCTTCACAACTTTATTATATATTTGTACAAGATACAGTATATGCGGCGCCAATTGAATTTGTCATAGGTGATAACATCATTATGTTTATTTTCAGAACCATTGACCTCCTTTCTTTGATCCTCAAATAAAATGCCCGGACAAAAGTTGAATACCAAGATCATGTAAGAATAGAGTATACCGATAATATTTATAATTACAAGACGGTTCAAAGAAAGGGAACAACCACCGATCCGAATAAACAAATAATGGTGTAGATTCAAATAAAGAAAAGTCTATTCATACAAAAAGGAAGTGTATCCAATCGAAATCAAATAAAAAAGATGCCCAATTCATTGAATGCAATTAATGATTTTTTATATTGTTTTGGTTTGTGACTATCCCACTATCCATCGGAATAAGGATGCAATAAATTCGCCCATGCTGAAGGGATTGTATTGGACGATGGCCAGCGCGATCATCACTTGAAATATCGAATGCATGTCAGAGATATAATTCATCTTTATGAGGAAAATCAAATGCAAGGAAAAAAAAGTGAATAAATGACAAACCCCAAAATGTGGGAACCCAGAATAAATATAACATTCTATCCTTCTTCAGCTTCCTGAATTTTTCATCATGAGTCTCTAATCGCGCAAGTTGATCTTCACTCAATTCAGCAAGATCATAACCAACCATGCGGCTAGCACGCGAAATGTTCATGGACGGTGAAGGTGCCCGTGGCACCTCAGGCTGATGAGGGTACATCGGGACAACAGGTTGTGATCCATAGAATGGCCATGTATAACCAAATCGGGAGAAACCCGACCAATCTTGCTCAACCTCTTTAGACTTTCCAGCCTGCGGAGCAGATTGTGAAGGTTGTCGGCCACCCTGCCCAATAAGCATCTTCTGACAATTGTCTCGAGAATTGGAAGTCATACTTGCCATCTTCAAATCAATCTGTTCATTCGACGTTGAATTCCTTTCATCCTTTACGAAACTTGACAGTCCACCGGGTATTATCATGGTAGGAAAAGTAACAGTTGGTAAGGTCGGAAATTCGATGTTCAGAGATGGCATGGACGGGATGGAAGGCCGCGGGATTGATAAATTGGTACCGAAAGTCATCGTGGAGAATTTGGGAGACGAAAAGGTTTGAAGGTTTGGCATTTGTAAATTGGGCATTTGTAAATTAGGCATTTGCAAGTTAGGCATTTTAATATTCGGAAGTGTAATGTTAATATTCGAGGGTTTACTGATCATTGGCATGTGCATGTGCGCAAAAGTTTTTTGAAGCCAAATAGTAGATGCCGTCGCAAGATCGGTGGCTATCTCCGATAGAGGCTGCTTCAAATATTTCTTTTCGTCCTCAACCACCACTGCGTTCACTATTCCATCATCCTGATTGAATTTATCATGCATTAAATCGCTCGCAGTTTTGGAATCCACCCAGGAAATTTGAGGCGTGTCATTGCTATCGGTACCGAGGGATTCGGAGGATTCTCCATTGTTGATACCATTCCCCAGATTGTCTGAACTCGCGGGTGTAATATTCCGGTCGTCTCCATCCATATCAGAATCTTCCTCGCTGTCATTATACCAGCTATCCTCACCACTCGAATCAATGATGGAATGTTCTTCAGAAGAAGTTGGAGACAAAGAAACTCCAGAGTCATGAAATCGATAATCGGCAATTAGAGCGAATATTTCATCAAAGTTTCTTGACATGGCCAAATCCGAAGCATGCTGTTCATTAAAATTGGGAATGATATCACTGGAACCGGCTGAAATAAATTAAAAAAATAAATAGTCTTTACTCTTCACCCCTGCGAATTTTGAGATATGAATACAGTAAAGAAAAAAGATGCCAACCCATCAAGAGAAGTCTAACAATATCAATCTTTCCTGTCCATGCGGCATAATGGAGAGCTAATAGAATATAATAGAATTTCAGGTGAAACTAGTGATTCAAGAATACTTATCAATCAGATGCCAAACAACTTACCAGTGAATCCGTATTTGTCCTGTGTATCTACTGAGATGCCTTTATCAATAAGGACCTCGCATAACCTCCTGTAACCCAACATAGCCGCCAGATGCAACATGGTATGTTGTTGACGATTTCGAAGGGATAAACTGTCGTATTCGGTTTCGACGGCGTCCATTAAGTTAATTGTTGCCATTATATGTTCCTCTAGATTGTTGGATGTTGATATTTGCCGGGCATACGAGGAAAGATTGATTCCATTTATGTTCCCGTTTGTACCACTGCCGCCGGGACTTGATGAGTTATCAGCGCTTCCTACAATGCGCATGGCGATGTTTCGTGCATCTTCTATTTGCCCGGTCATTCCCATGCCAACGACCTGGAGAGCCAATTCCATCAAAGCCCGATCAGAATCTAGATCAAGATTAAAATTGGAATCAAATAAAAACAAAAATTTCGATATTCACAAAATTTTAATAAAAAATACCATCAACATAAGAGAAAAGGACGATTTCTTGTTCAGGAATTTCTAGCAAGTTTATTGGGTGCTCCTTGAAACTCACAGCAACAGGTCCCGGAGTAGAACAAGGGGGCAGAAGACACACCAAAGTATTTGGTGACCAATATTGAGTTGGAATGGCAGGCGCATCTCCGAATACGCATGTAAGTCCCTCTAGTGTGATAAGAAATCGTGAGCTATGTAGATTTTATCAAATAATGGAAATTATGCTTGATCCTAGACAAACCATAAAAATTGCTCCCGAGAACGGTAACTTCCACACCTCCATAAGTGGGTCCTTCGGAAGGAATCAACCTGCTTATCCTTGGTGGCAGGAACCCGTTGATCGCATTATTTTGATAAATTACCTGAGCATTCCCACCAGCAGTGTACAACGCCCTCCTTAATACATTGTTTTGGTGGTGATGCGACCCGTGTATTCGCATGGGACCTCCACCGCCTTGATGAGTGGTTGCAATGTTAAAACGATTCGCGTTACTAATATTTTGATGTAGTTGTTGTTGGTGTTGATAAATGGGACTCAAACAGCCAATCGTTGTTGGCGACATAGTTGCCAATGAATAGGCCACTTGCGAGTTTGACGTGGGGATGGCAGCATGCGATATATTCGGTGTATTTGGTATGCTGACTGTGAGAGGCGTGACCGGAGACATAGGAGATATCGGAGAGATGGGAGGCGGAGATAGGTGATACGTAGACGGTTGAGGCTGCAATTGCAATTGTTGTTGAATGACGTTACAATTTTCCTCCTGTTTTATTATAGGACGCTGCAGCGACATATTAGAGCTTTGAGGGGGAATCGTGGAAACGGGCGATGATGGTGCATCGGATAAATCAGCGTTCGACGGTATTATTGGTAATGGTGAAAGTGCATTTGTTTCGGTGGTAGATGTGGTGGTGGATGATGATGGCCGAGCACTTTGCTCATTATTGAGCTTTTTAAGTGTATTATTAAGGTTGCTAGGAACGGTCGAAGGACGACGATCGTATTCGGATCGCAGGCGTTTTCGTCCGACGCCTACTTTTGTCTTAGATGATTTGTGGTCATCGGTTATCATTATAGGTGGTGACATCCCACAGGCTATTACAGTACCGGCGTAATTTTTCATAACAAAGTATATACTACAAAACCAAATGTATATATGAGAATGCGATCAAACTGACGAACGCAGTTAAACCAATGGTGACAAGAATCTCACCAAAATCCAACTTTCTCATTATGGTGACGGCAATAGCAGGTTATTCGTGTTGGCAGAATAGTATCCCCACTACTAAAGTCAACAATTTCACTGCAGTTAAATAATAATATCTTCCGTTGTTCTAGCTGCATCGTCTTTTCGTCGTCCAAATCCATGGGTTTATTGGTATCTTCACTGGAGGGGGGAGCGTTTGTGTTGGCCTTCGAATGCTTGTTTTCCTTTTTTCGTTGAGACCTTTTTCGCTATTATTTTTTGACACAATCAACCTAGTTAACTTATGAAAATGACCACGTCAGACGCTCATAAAATTTTACAACAAATCTATTAGGTTTAATGATACCCGTACCTCTCGCTGCACACATCCGATGCAAGTAAGAACTTTTTTTGGCATCTCGCTAGCGCAAACAACGGTTGCTTCCAGGTTCAATACACCCTTCTCTGAAATGTTCATTGCATGATCTGAAGGATTTCTAGCGTTTTTCGCTTTAAGCTTCTCCTTGGCTACCATATATTCAGGCAGGCGTAAATGCGACCACAATGGAACTTTTTCTCCTTTGTCGGTGACAAGCTGTAGGCACAATTTTATTTGCGTTTCTACGCGAGATTTTGCACCCGATTGTGAGACCCCGAGAACTCGAATTTGCAGACTTCGATGATGAATGCATTATAATTTGAATTTGTGTGAATATCTCGATCAACAAAAAAAAAAAAAGCTGTCAAATATTCAACATCATTGGTCAGGAGAGTATACCCTTTATCATTGATATCCTGGATCTGACATTGGCGATCGGTGGTTGTTGACGTAATATTTGTGTCTCTGAGTTTAAAAATGAAAATTAACACTACATAAAAATTTAGACTGAAATAAGGTAGATGTCACCTACATCATGTTGTCCGTCCCATTGATAAACTCTATGTAATTTTCGCCGCTCTGATTAAAATTGGTTATGCCCGTTGAAAACGTGGGAGGCATAAACTATAAATATGTTGGTGGCAATAAGAATGACGTATTAGTAACCCCAATAAATAAAAAAAATGTCCTTCGCGAGTTGAAGAACACCCACTGTGTTAATTTGTTGGTGCATGTCACCTAGCGGTATGGAGTTAAAAACAGGCTGGTGAATGTGTGAACCTTGTGAATCGGTTTCCGAGGGCCGATTATTAAGAGACTGAGGTACAAAGAAAAGTGGAGAGTTTGCGTCTATGACCTCTAGCTTTGGATCCAGCAAAGTTGAAGTGTTATCTTGCGACATTTCCTCCGGAGTGGAAGGCGTTTGATCTTCTTGAAGTGTAATATTGCTCATTGGCATTATCGAAAAAAGTTTTTAAAAAAAAAAAAAAATAAATTTATATATATATATATATATATATATATATATATATATATAATCTTCGAGGCTAAAAGATTTCCTATGATTAGTTTAGTTAAGTATATCTAAAGGTGACCAAAGATGTTATGGTTATCTATATCTTTAAAAATTATTGACGTCGTATCTTCTATCGACTATAAAAAAATATTTATTAGAGACAAGAGAGAGTCACATGGAACCTCTCGCTACTTGAGTAGAATGATAAAGAACAAATCTTTTCAATAGTAGCCACAATCAATTGATTGGCCGTGATTCCTATTGTTGCTTTTCGGAAAAGCTTATTTGGTTGGTATGGGTACCTTTGGTATTGTGACTGTCTTGTGATCACAATGAAGATTAAAAAAAAAATTAATTTGTCAATATTAAAAAGCCTTGCCGAAATTATGCTTCTATATTTGCGAATATATGCATGCTACTATTTCATAAAACAAAAAAGTAATTTTTAATGAAAATAAATTTAGCTTTATGTTCTAGCGATTACATACAATCAATGTTCTTACATTTATTGACTTTAAAAAAAAATCTTTTGTTGAATTAGTCATATAGTTTATTAAACTTCAACATATATTATTAATTTAATTTTTATATTATTACTGATAAATCATTACTATCAATTATTTTATTAAGCTATAAATTATATAAAAGATATATTTAAAAAAAGATAAGAAGAAATAATTAATTAAAATATTCTTATTTTAATTATTTAAAAAACTTATTTAATTTAATTTTTTAATAGTACTATTAATTAAATTTTTATTTATTAGAAATCCTTTATACTATATTAATTCAATAAGACTTATTATTATAGTTTAATTAAAATAAAAAATTTTTGTTATTGTAAATTTATTTAAAAATCTCAACTTAAATAAATATTATTATTTTTTATTATTTAATGATTTATTATTTATAATATATTATTAATTTTATAAAATTAGAATATAAATAATTTAATTGAAAGAATAAATACAATTAAAAATCCTTTAATTCTTTTGATCCTTTTTTTTTTTAATTTATAATTATGTTATAATAGTTTATTTTTATTGAGAAATTAAAACAAATTTTATAATAAATTATGGACTTTTACAAAATAACTAACTCATCTTTCTAAATAAATATTTTAGATCAAATTTTAAAAACTATATTGTGATAAAAATAACCTTTAATACTATTGGATAATTATTTTTAGTTATTATATTTATTCTATTTCTATTTTATATATTTATTTATAATTATTTCTTTGATATTTTTTGATATTTTTATTGATACTTAATTAGTATAAATTATTTTATCAAATATAGCACATGTCATAATTTATTATAAATCAAGTAGTCCAGAAAGTTCAAGAGATTAGAAAATCCAAGTAATCCATTTTTATAAATACGGTTGCTTCCAAAAGTTTGAGTCCACTTACTATGTTTTTATTATAAATTTCAACTTTAACAATTTTTAAAT
>CAJVPT010004582.1:0-13248 GCA_910592055.1 Acaulospora colombiana | reverse complement strand
CAGTATCTGGAAGAAGTCCAAGCAGAAGTCAATAAAGAAGTAGTGAGAGAATTGGATAGAACCAAACAAGCAAGGTTTCTGGAGATTTGGACAGGCAATCAAAAAATGACTATTAAGCTCAAAGAATGGATGCTTAAGAAAATTAACATGGTTACTAGAATCCTAAAGAATAAAAAGCTAATAGATAAACTAGCTCTTTACATTTTGAATAGAGTGCTAATATTAAAAATTGAATTCAAAATGCAACACAGTATACCATCTTGAAAGATTTGCAACATTTTAACAAGAGCATACAAAAAACTATTCAAAAATAAGGCTATATTATATAAATCAATACTCAATAGTGTAATATATTATCCCAAAATTTATAGCTTAAAGAGTATTTGGAAATTACAGAAAGAAAGCCAGACAATAAGATTGTTTAATATATTAAATGATCCAGGACCAACCAGAATCACAGCAATTATTAGACTCAAATAAGCACAAGTCAGATACTGATAGCCTGTTAATATACTTACATGTAACTTATTAAATAATATTTCAGGAAAAGATGACTTCTCACTATAAGTACTGAAGCTGACCAAGAACATAGGAATAATCTTTTAAAGCTGGAAATAGAATGATATTTTTAGATAGAATCAAGGAAATAGTCTAATTAGAGAATACTTGCTGATAAAAAGTACAAAAAAGCAATTTTATCACCCAGAAACAATAAATTGATATAAATAGATCAACTAGTCAACTATAAAACAAAAGAAATATGAAACTGTTGAATATTCCAACTGTTTCAAAAAATAAGTAAAGGACCTATTTTAGAATAGTACCTATCTATAATTGAAATAATTCAAGAAAATAAATTAAAACAACTTATAGAATCTTGAAAAGAAAAATAGATAAAATGGAGTCCAGAATATTCTATTCTTAACATTAACTTTGACAAATAAAAAAACTTTGGATGGTTATAAGAAGCAAATTTCAATAGCAACAGATAATTTAGGAAAAACTGATTCTAGATAATACTTCAAGACAACTTAAGATAAAGCACTTCGAATATATTGCTCTGTTAAAAATTGAGAATCAAAGCTAGCTCGATATCAAGATTACATGAAAGGTATAAATATAGAAGACTAATACATAATTGAAACAAGTATAGAGAAAATACATATAGTTCCCTACCTCAATGCAAAAAAGTCTATCAAAAGATCCCAATCATTGGAAATTCCAAGTTCTAAAGAAATATTAGAGATATGATATGTAGAACAATATATAGTAATCAAGTAATTATTCAGAATAAAAGAGTACTACAGGTTAAAATAGAGAATTGAAAAACAAATATCATCAAAGATTATGTTAAAGAAGATACCTACCAATTCCATCTGATCAAAATATTCAATCACAATAAGCAAAAAAAAGAACCAATAACATTCTACTCTACAAGTTACTTATAAGTCACAGAAGTATAAATATGAGAATATGAGTAGCTTGAACACAGATAGAAGAAGCAGGAAGAGAAAACAAGTTTCAAACTGAAGTAGAGAATTAGCCTTTATTCATTAGAGCAAAATTAGTAGCAATAGTTATTATATTACTAGCCAGTAGATAGCAAGATCGAATTTTTTGCCGCAGTACCAATTTTTTTGCCGAATTTTTTTGCCACAGTATCAATTTTTTGCCGAATTTTTTACTGCAAAATTTTTTTTTTGCCGCAATATTACCGGATTTTGTGCCAAATTTTTTTTTCGCAGAATGCCGATATTTTTTTACTGATTTTTTGCCAATATTTTTAATGCCGAGTGGCAGCAATTGTAAATAATTTGTCAATATTTTTATTATTAAATTTTGCCAAATTCAGCAATAATTCGGCAGCTGAATGACATAATTTCGACTAGTGTTTAAGATTATTCTTCAATTTGTTTTTAAGAAAAGTAATAAAACTTTATTAATATTAAAGTATACCTTTTTAAAAATATTTTTTTATATATATTAGAAGAAAAATAAAGAGTTCTTAATTATAATAATAAATTTTTTTTATTATAATTTTTATTTATATATATTATAAACTATATAAGTATATTTATAATTTGATAAAAAAATTTTTTGCCAATCTTTTATCCATATATAAAAAAGATGATAACAGGAAATTTTTTATTTCTTTACTAATAAAGTCTTAATATTATTTCTAAATCAACTTGAAATTTTACTTCAAAAGATATTTTCAAATTCTCTTTCTTGTTTATATTCAATTTCAAATAAAAAATTGGCTTCCTATAACCTAAAAAGTTAAGAAATATCTTCTTTATCAATAGTAAAAAAGTTTTGCAAGAAAGAAAAATCAATAATATAATACTTGAAGCCTTTCATATTGAAGTATGTTTATAGAGATTTTTAGCAATGAGAGATAGAAAATATCAAACTATATTTTAAGATATCTGCTTACTATATCTTTTATAGTTACTCAAAAATTTTTTTAGTTTTCTGAAAAATTTTGCCTACCTCAGTTTGACCTTAAATTTTAAATAATACAACCTATTGTAAAATATAATTGGTAGATATGAAATACATTAATAACTGAATATAAACAAGTATCTACTGATCATTTCATGTGTTTTGATAATATTATTGATGAAAAAAAGAGAACCTGTTAATGTGAAATTCTTTATTTCTTCAAATGAAGTATAACTAAGGCAAAAAAATATAAGACTATTAGGACAAGCACTAAATTTTCTGATGATAAAAAGATAATTATTTATTTAAGCTGTGATTTTTAACTTTTTATCATTTTGATTAGGCAAAGTATATGAAGGAGATTATTTTCTTATCCAGGTTAGGTAATAAAACTGAAAAGCAAAAGATTATAAGCCATTATCTTTTTCTAGAATTGAAAATGTATTTTTTTAGACATTGTATAATAATATCATATTTGACGAGAATCCCCACTACTTTATGAAACCCTCCTACTATTGCAAGGCAAAAAGATTATTGAAGAATCTAACTTTTTGAACAATAGAAAATGTTTATTAGTAAAATTCCTTTAACTAAGTATAGTTGCTAAAAGATATTAATTGTTATATAATATAACCAAAAGATTATATAAGAACCTAGGGTCCATTATAAGTCATTGCTTGGTACAGGTGGATATAAAATCAATATTGAAAGAAAGAAAGTGATGAATAAAACATTGAATTCAAATAAGTGTTAAGTATCTTAGACAGTTATAAGAAAATAATAAAAATCATAAATAGATAAGTTTTTTAGACAGTTAGAAAAAAGAAGAATATCTTGAAAGGGTTAATTTCTAATGAGAAAAGGTTTCTAGTAAAAATCCTTTGGAAGATATGGAGCATTTTTATTTATTTTTTTTTTTTCTTTATATATACACATTTATACATTTTTAAAATTCTTTTTATCATACTTAGAGGTTTAAGCTTATTTGAAATTTAAAAGCTATTGATAAGTAAGTCAACATGAGATTTAGTTTAGTTATGATATAATTGTCCAATGTATCTCTATTGATTTTCTTAAAGATTAATAAACACACTATGACTATGCTGGCCTAACCATAGATTTTTTTTTTAAAAAAAAAAAAAAAAAAAAAAAAAAAAAAACTATATAAGTATATTTATTTCACCATTATTAAATTCAAAATTAAAACAAACAAATAAATAATATTTCCTTTAATTTTTTTTTTATGATTATATTATAAAAATATATTTATATAGTTTATAAATTTACAAACAAAATATTAATTTTCAAAACAGTTTATTACAATTATATAATTAAATCATTTACTGTATATCATCAAAAATTTTAAATATAGTTAAATTTAACAAATTTTATTATAGTATTATAAAAAGCAAAAATTATTTTATTTTATTATTCATTATCACTTTACTTTCTTTGTTTTGTTGACTTGAGATTTTAATTTTTATAGATATTTAGCCAAATGGAATATTCTTCATTTCCTTTTATTACTAGACTTCTTATAAATATAATACTCCCTCGCATGCTGCCTAATTTTCTACATTTTCTTTATATTGATTTATGGTAATCGCATTTAGCAGCAGTAAATAAACTATGCACTTTATCGGTTTGTTGTGTAATTGATACGCGCGGTTATGCGAGTTGCGACAATAGTTGGATTCTAGTTATACAGTATCTCAGTTATATTGCATATTTTTTAGACTGTATTTTTATCGCTAACTGTGGAAAGTCTTTATTGAGATATTACTTGGACTTTCACATGACGCCTAACTCGTCTTTGTACATTATTAGTTGAAGGACTGCACTACTTAAAAATATGAGGAGTCCACTAAACTAGTTTGGACTAAATAAAACAAAGTTTCGACTAGGTACTTTAAGATTTAGGGAACAATATTTCACTCACCTGATTAGATTGGTATTCATCTCTATCTATCAGGATCATTTCTCAAGTTATCGGAGTTCTATTTCATCATTCGTTAGTTATTTATTCATAGATCGCCAGCACCTTGAAGAATATAGCATAGCACACCTAATTTACTGCATATTAAATAAACGATATCTTCCATCGGCTTAAAGATATAAAGCAACAATCGTTTTCTTCCGATATTCATAATTGTATTAGCTTCAAAGTTAAGGATATATTGAACTTAAATTATGTATAATAAAATAACAATCTCCAAAAATATAGGTAGGCGGGCAGGTTTCGGACCCTAAAGTTTGCATTATATAGTATTATCCAAAACGGGTCGCCTTCAAAAATATAATCGTGTCTTTTGTGTCTGTCGTGAAAGAAATGCACAGGAGTTAATATAAAATAGTTGCAGAGTTTAATAATTAGATTTCAGAGCTTCTGATAACAAAGATAATTTTGATTCCTTTACTTTATAGAATCCGTTTATAACACTCAATTTTAAGATAAAAAGATGAATAAGCTCAAGCTAATAGTTCCTAAAATAGGCGTGGTAGTTTCCGCCGCCATTAAACATTACATAAAGGGTCCTCCTCAACCATCATGGGACCTTCCGTTCCATCTATTGTTTGCCCTGCGAAAGTCCATATCAGAAGATATTATGAACCAGACAATAGAAGAAGTGCAACAATTTTTGCGAATGGGTCCTCCATTGCCCGCGGATTTCAACGAAGAAGAAGTGGCGATCTCTAATAAATATAGGAGACGTGCTCAACCTTATTTGGAAAAGATTTTAAACGAATATGAGCATGTGCTAGATGAGTGGAAAGAGTTAGAGGATGAAAATGAAATAGATCAGAGAGAAGAAAAGGATAATATTTCAGGAAGTAAAAGATGGTTGAACGCGAAATGGATATATTTAAGAGAACGAGGGTTTAAGAGGAAGGGTAATAGCAAGAGGGTAATTCTCTATCTACATGGAGGTGCCTATTTCTTAGGTCACGCAGATTCTGCCCGAGGTTTCACTACAAAAATTGCCAGGGAAGCTGATGCTTTGGTGTTTGGTGGGTATATACGTAAAAATATATAATATTTATCGTGTCTCTAAATTTCAACTGTTATTTCAACTTAGATATTTCATTCTGATTTCAACATTTTAACTCATAAGTAGTTACATTCGCCTAAACTTTATCCTACTCTTATTTAATCTCTATTTAAAAAGCAATAAGTTACCGACTAGCGCCTCAGTACCAATTTCCAGCCGCCATACTCGATGCCTTTGCTGCTTATCTCTATCTGATAGATCCACCTGAAAACGCAGGTTTTGAAGCAATTGATCCTAAACAAATTGTTATAATGGGTGATAGTGCGGGTGGTGGTTTGGCTATGGCCTTAGGATTGGCATTAAGAGATACTGGATTGCCGATGGTCGCTGGATTAGTTGGTTGGGTTTGTGATTTTTAATAATAATAATAACAAAATTTTTTTTTTTTGAATAAGCATCTGACTTCAAAAATGTTCCATCTCACTCAGTCACCCTGGGTAGACTTAACTAATAGTATGCCTTCATTTCAAAATCCCCTTTTCTATCTTACCGACATCCTCCCCGAGAACCTCTTCATTAATGAACCCTCCCCCGCCTTAGATGACTTCTATCGTAAATCAGACATCTTGTCAAAGTGCATTAAAAAGGAAAGTAAACCCCAATTTTGGGATAATTCATTTAATCTTAGCGAACGGGTGCATTTATATGCACCTAACGAGGCATTGTCTGTGCCTTACGTAAGTCCTATGTGTGCTACGAGTTTAGCGGGGCTCCCACCAATATTAATAGTGAGTGCTACAGTATTTGCGTTCTCTTTAAACAACATTTTAATAAAAAATATAAATTTACATACTTCTTTATTAGCAAATTGGTGATGGAGAAAGATTTAGAGACGAAACAATCTATTTTTCGTTTAAGGCTAGTCAGCCGGAGAAATATAATTTGCCTTCATACAATCTTGAAAATTTTAAGAAATCTCCGTTCAAGACGCCAACAAATGTAACATTGGAAATTTATCAAGGCATGCCGCATATGTTCCACGTGAGTTGTGTATGTTGTTTTCGGGCCTCCGTCCAAAATAACGCATTCAAATATATATTATTTTTTTTTTTAAAAAAAAAAGTCTTTTGACTCCAGTGCACCTGCCAAAATAGCACATAAGCATTCCGGAGAATTCATTAAAAAAGCAATCGACAATGCAATAAATCAAACCTCTAAAATATCCGATCAAATATCTTATTCGTCTAGTGATTTTGCATCTTCTTTAAATTTTAAAGAAAGTACATACTCATTTATAACAGCAACCGGCGAAACTCTTCCGTTAAAAGAGGAACACTACTCGGTGTTAAAGTGGACCGAGGTCGGCAAGATGCCTCTTGTGGCTAAACCTAAATTCAAGCTACCACCTCAAATAAATTCGTATGTATCTTTTATTATATAAAGATTGGTTATATTTATAAAGCATATTTTATTTATTCCTTATACTTTACAGGAATTCATATTTCCATGTTTATTTAATGATAGCCGTTTTTGTATTTGCGTATTTCATCTATGCGTGAATAGTTACAGTACCTTTAAGGTCTATTTGTTCACGTTACTATATAGCACTTAACATTGCAAAAATACAGTTGAACCGAAAAGTAATGACGGCAGTATATTTATTTTTTTATTATAGTAAATAATTTTATTATCAACATACTGTATCTTAAGAATTAAGTTAAGAAATTACACGAGAAAGAAAAATAATAATATTATTATTTGCTATTCTTTTAAAAAGATATCTCAAGTCATACTTTTTTTTTTTTTTTTCGAGTACTCGTAGCCAGGCTAGATTGTCAGTTTATTAATCAATTGAAAACATAAGTACATTTTCATTCAAGCAGCATGATACATATTACAGTTAAACTATTATTCTAATCTAACTAACTCATTGTAAGCATAAGAGCCTCTAAGTTCAACCTTGAGGATAATATTTTGCTCTGCAGTGTCTTTGGGTGAAAACCCTCCTAATCCACTGCATCATTGCTAGCAGGTTATCACTGCTGTATGTCTTACCAAGTCACTGGAATACAGGAAACCACAAAAGAATAGGTTGAAAAAAAAAAGAAAATGAGGATATCTAAATAGACAATAAGAAAATGAAAAGGTAAAAATTTGAAAAAAGAAGATTTTCAGCTTCTTCCAAAGACCTATTTCTTAAGATCTCTTCTCAATAAGAAATGCCTAATTAGAATATCCCTTCTTTTCCTGACTATTTGAAGAACTTATCTATTCTTGATATTGATTTCCTTCTCATATACTATCTGAGGAGACTTATCACCTAGTGAAAACCTTTATTTTCAGGATACATTTAATCCCAATCTTTTTTGAGTAATGATTTTTTATTCACCTATGATAGAGAGGTGACTTATGATGGACTCCAGGTTTTTATGTAACTTAGTAAGAACTGGATTATGTTGTTTTAGTATAATACCTTTCAAAAGTCACACCTAGTTAAAGGAATTTTACTAATATATATCTTCTATTATCCAAAAGGTCAGATTTTCCAACAATCCTTTTGTCTTGTAATGGTGTGAGGGTCTTAAAAGTGATGGGAATTCTTGTCAATTGTGATATTCTTCAATAACTTCTAGAAAAATGTATTCTCAGCTGTAATCAAAAGATTGAAACTTAGTATAAACTAGAGACTATTCAGTCTTATTGCTTAATTAAAATAAAAAGAAAACCTTAGTTTTGAACTTTATCTAATCAGGATGATAGAAAAATAGACCTCAGCTTGAACAAATAATAGCTTTTTCATCACCTGGGGACTTGTTGCTTGTATCTTATTGACCTCATAAAAATTGATCTGTAGATTAACTCAATTGGAGAAGTGAAGTGGATATAGAGTACCAATCAACTCTTTCAATCACTAATGATATTATTAGAATATATAAAATAACCAATAGGGACTTGTTTATATTCAGCTATTAACATGTTTCATTTTCACCAATCATATTTTGCAATAGATTGTGTTACCTAAAATTTAGAATCAAATTAAGATAGACAAAATTTCCTAGAAAATCAAAAAAATTTTTGAATGATTATAAAAAGAAAAAAACAGTGAGCAGTATATTGAAAATATGGTTTAATGTTTGACATCTTTCACTGCAGAAAATCTCTATAAATATTCTTCAATATAAAAGATTTTGAATACTATATTATTAGTTCTTCTTTCTTACAGAACTTTCTTATTATAGGTAAAGAAGATGTTTCTTGCCTTTTTTAGATCACAGAAAATCAAGTTTTTGTTTGAAGACAAATATAAACAAGAAAGATATTTAGAAATATTTTTTGAATAAAACTTCAAATTAATTTAAGAATAGTGTTTAAACTTTATTAGTAAAGAAATAAAAAAATTTCTTATAAACATCTTTTTTGTATGTGGATAAAGGATCAGTGAAAAAAGTTACATTCTGATATCTCAAGTCATACTTTATATTGTATAATCTAAAACATATTAGTTTAATAATTGTTATTGATAAAATATTTCTTTATTTAAGTTATAATAACAAAAAAAAAACTTTTCTGTAAATCCTTTTTCTTAAAAATTTCCTTTTTTGTTGATTTTTGAAAAAAAAAATAAAGTGAATAGAAGAGATGAGCTCTCCTAGGGAATTTAGAAAACAATATAGTATAAAGTGATTCAACTACAATAAAAGCTTTTTGATAAAGGGTAACACAAGAAACATATATAAAGAATTAAATATAAAGCCTGGAAAAAAACCAAACAAAATAAAGAAAAAATAGTTTTATAAAAAGGAAACAATCTTGAGAAACAAACAAATAGTTCCAATGCAAGTTAACAATTGACTATTCAAGATTCTAATAATGAAAAATATATGAAAACAATGAATAATATATTCTAAAATGAACAAGTGGAAGAGAAAATTTAATTAAATTCAATTATCAATAAAACTATATTTGATTAAGAGAATCCAAGAAATATCTTAGGCAAACAATAAAGAAAACAGTTATAATAAGCAAGAATTGATAATTTTAATATAGAAATAAAAATAAAAAAAAAATAAAGAGGACTTTTATCAGACCAATTAAATCTAAAAAAAGAAATGGCAAATATCTTGCAAAAAAAGAAAAAAACTAATGAATACATTTTTGCAAATTAAAATCCAGAATCCTTACCGATAAAAGAACCAAATTTAAAAGAGAAAGAGCTAAGATCAAAATTAAGACCAGGCAAAATAACAAGTTAAAAGATCACTTTTCTTCTAGAAACCTTAATTCCTTAAAAGATTTAATGATAATTTTTAGCGAAAGAAAAAATATAAATGAATATATTATAATTTTTTTTGAAAATAAACTAGCTATAGACAAGGTATACAATATAATTTTATTAAATATAGTCAATATGTACCTGAAACATATAAAGATAATATTTCTAATATAAAAAAAAAAAACAGTATCATAATGTGGAATATTTTCCTAGAAGTTAAATTCATTGAAATATGATAGTATTTATTAAATATAAAAAAATTATCAATATAATTATGGCCACTTAACAAATATGACAAATGGCAATAATAACCTATATTAATAAAAAAAATCAATAATTAGTAAGTAGAGCATCCCTTTCAGATTTAACTTAATAAGAATCTTTAATATACTATGAAATATAAAACAAATAAAAGAAAGAGATACTATAGTAGTCAAACTTATCAACTTATTATCAAATACAATAGCATTTGATTTAAGACAAATATAAAACAAATCAAAGCAAAAATTTGTTACATTCTTAAATATCTTTCATACAAAAGAAAAATATTTATAATAATTAACTTTGAGAATGAAACAACAAGAAAAATTACTTTAAGAAAAGACTTTTAACTAGAAGAAACAGTAATTGAATAGAAACTTATTGAGACTAAGCTATATAGTCATTGTAGCAGTACTGAATACATGATAGCTAACTATTTTTTAAAGAAATGCTAAGTACAATAGAAGCAATATTATTCTAATCAAGCCAAACATTTTGACAAATTATATATTAAATACAGATCAGTATATATAGGAGTAATTAGAAATTTGTCAAAATAGAATTATAAACCTACAAACTAGGATTATATACAGTGGCAGCCAGACTTGAGTAGATATCAAGAGATCATTAATTCCAGAAAATAAAGAAAGAAAACATAATAAAAGAAATCTTGAAAATTTTTAGAAAAATAAAGCAAGAAATTAAAAAAATAAAAGAAGACATAGCAAATTTGATGAACATATTATTAGACTAGAAAACTATAATAAAAAATATATAAAATAGATAAAGAAGAAGCAAGATACGAACAAGATTTCAAGAATTTCAATGAAAAACATAGAGAAATAATCAAAAAACCTATAGAACATTTAACAAAAATAATAATGTATCTACTTTACAATAAATAAATTAGATCAAAATATGGACAAGATATTTAATATTTTAATAAATACTCTAAACACATTCAAAATCACATTCATTTATCAATAAGTCAAGAATCAAAAGAATCTATAACTAATACCAACAATTTAACATTAAATTACTCAACTAATTAAACAATAATGCAACTAAAAACAAATAACATAGCAATTTAAATATAAAATAATTCCAAGAATATTATCTGATAAATAATAATTTACAACATTCAAGGATTGATAAATGATTAGAAAAGAGACAATTGGTTTAACTGGTGTATTACAAAAAACTGGGATATAATAGTAACAACAGAAACAAATGGAATACAATAGCAACTTCAATATTGAAAACATTTAAAATACTATATAATTTGGTTCCATAATAAAGAACAAAAATAGAATAAGGCCTAAATATAATGGTATATAAAGAAATAGCAAACAAAATATATAAATATAACACTTGGCAAGGAAGACTTATTTACATAGACATGGTTTTTCCAAAGAAACAAAAACTCAAGATTATCAGAATCTATTTTTCAGCATAGCATAGTAATAAAAGTGACAAGTAATTATAAATAAACTTAAGTAATAGATCAATAATATTATACAAAAAAACTCAAAAAAACTTTTTCTGCTAATCCTCTGATCACACACAAAAAAGATGTTTGAAAAAGTTTTAACACTTCTATACTAATAAAGTCTTACCACTTTCTTTAAACCAATACAAAGATTTTCTTTGTAACTTCCTCATCTTTCCCTTCTCCCCTCTTGTTTACAATCACTTTTGTAAAACTGGACTCTTGTGACTTACACTGTTCAGCTCTACCTTTACTACCTATGGCAAGAAAGTTCCTAAAGGAAAAAAGACCAACATTGAAGTACTGTTCACCTTTCAGATATGGTGAAGATGACAGAAATTCTATTCCAGTCAAAGGACTCACTTTTCTCCCCTCTGACTGGCCTTTAACCTCTTAGAACTATCTTTTTCATAACCTTATGGGAGATTTTGCCTACCTCAGTTTGACCCTGAAATTTTGGGTAGCACAAATCTCACCAACTCTAATTGGTTGACATAAAACACATTGGACAAGATTGATAAACAAACTCTTATTGACTACCTCACATGTCTGAATGTATTTTCTCAGCTCCATAAGAATCTGGAGTCCATCATAAATCATATATTTCTAGTACAGGTGAATACAAGACACCTTTCTCCTACATCAGTTAATATTTTAGAAAAAAAAATCTATCTAACCATAGTAAAGGTTACAAGATACTCCAATCATTTTTGGCATTGGAGTCACTTACTCTTGATAGCCAAGTAGGTTTCCACAGCTCAGGCAGATAGGTGAAGATCTGCTTTTCTTTTTAAAATAAAACAAACAAGATGAACAGGAATTTTTTTTCGGTCAGTGGATTTTTTATTCCTAATCCATGGTTTGTGGAAGGACTACAAACTAAAGAACTACATCGAAAACTTCAACACAACTCCTCCTCCAGCACACTTTCTATGGTCACTAGTGGTATCCACCAATCTTACTCCTAGTGAGAGTACTTGAATGAAAACTTTTGCCAGATTGGTAGACTCCCTAAAAACTTAACTCAACTTTGGAAGACTTGTTCCTTCTTAAATAAGCAGCAAATGCTTGAAGCTAGTATTATCTTTAGGACTAGGTCAACAACCTTTCTATAGGTTTTAAGGTATCCTCCTAGCCATAGGTCCTGCCCGGTTCTTTGAATGAGTAATTCTTTAGGTAGAGACTTAGAAGAAGCTCTGAAACCATTCCCCCCTCTCAAGAAAGACAACCTCTCCACTCTCTTTCAAAGATTTGAACACTGTACCCCAGTGGATAATTTGTAGATATTGGCATCTTCGCGGTGAAAGTCTTAGTGGATGGTCGGCAGTCGAGAAAATTTAGATCATCACCTGGCAACCCTTGATGTTTTTAAATTTTTTTTTTTTTTTTTTTTTTTTTTTAGTTCTTATCCTTGATAATAACTATAAGGAATATAGTCACTGGCTTGACCCAGGCAAGTCAATTCCCTATATGGAAGGCAAAAAATCACAGAGGTCCTTATAGGAGATCTGAATCAAGAGAAATCTTTGTCTACAAATTTTAATATACATGTTGGTATTGTTTCTATTTTGTAGTTAGCTCTAAAGTAAATAATACATATGTAAAATCAAGTTTAAAGTTAATAAAAGCCAATTGAAGATTAAAAAACTCTTTCCGCTAATCCTCTGCCCACACATAAAAAAGATGTTCGCAAGAAATTTTTTATTTTTTTGTTAATAAAGTCTTAACACTATCCTTAAACCAACTTAAAGTTTTACTTTAAGAGATACTCCTAAACCCTCCCTCTTGTT
>CAJVPT010004581.1:0-13249 GCA_910592055.1 Acaulospora colombiana | reverse complement strand
AATTAATTATTAATTATACATTAATAAAATCTCTAGATTTTTAGCTTTATTTTGATATATTTTTTATTAATTTCTATACAGTAGTTTTTGAATAATAAATAAATAAAAAATTCTAAAATTATACTGTATATAGATTCAATAAGTCACTTAGTACAATTATAAATATATATAATCACTAATCCTAATAATGTTTTTGTTTTTCTATAATATATAATGTCCTATAACTATATAATAATACTTGGCTTCCAAGTTGATCATTCATAGTATCTTTTCAATCAATTAGTATTTACTATCCTTTTAAGTATTTTGTCCTTTATGTTCTTTAATTTGTATGATTCTGATATGATAATATTATAAATATAATATGGTCCTATTTATTTTTTCCTAAATTTATCACCATATATCTTTGCTTTTGCTAATTTATAGTATATAATAAAACTTTGTTTTTTATATTAAATTTTTGAACTTTGATTTTTTAATTATGATATTATTTTTGTTTGTCCTACACTTTTCAATATTTTGTTATGCACTAAGCCTTAAATTATTAAAATCATTAGTAATAAATTCAATATATTACTGTAGTTGTTGATTCAACATGTTACTAGATTTCTACTTACTATCTTGAAAATCAATAGATAACCTTGCTTCATAGTCATAAAGTAGCTTAAATAATAAATATTTGGTAGTATGATTTTGAATAAAGTGATAAGTAAATAGTACTAAGTCCAGAAAAGTATTTTATGTATCACTATAATCACTTATATATTTAGCTAAAGTATTGCAAAGAGTATTGTTGAATTATTAGTTAATCCATTGATTTGTGAATGATAAGTAGCTAAGAGTTAGTAGCAAATAGTCATTAATTTATATAAAACATCTATTAACTCATTAACAAATGGTGTTTCTTGATTAGATAAAAGAACTTTAGAATATCTATATTAATATAAAATATTCTTATATATGAATTTTGCAATAGTAGTAGCTTTAATATCCTTGAGAGCTTTTGCTTTAGACCACTTGGTAAGATATTCAGTGACTACAACAATATATTAGTTGTCTTGAGAAGTTATTGACAAAGGTTCAATAATGTCAATTTCTATGTAATCAAAAGATTGTTCAACAGGTATAGGGTGAAGTTTCTAATGTAATATAGAAGCTCCTTGTTGCTGACAAGTATTATAACTTTTGATATATTCAGCAATAGTTTCATATTAATTAGATCAATAATATTGATTCCTTGCTCGATTATAAGTTGCTTCAATTTCAAAATATCCAATAAGAATATTTTAATGAAGATTATATAAAATTAATTTCAATTAAGTTGCCTTAATAACTTTGAGTGGTTCTATTAGATTTTTAGTATTGTGTCAAAATAGTGTGTAATATTGGATAAGATAATGTGTTGCTTGTTTTTTAAAAGAGATTATTTTCTTTGCCATTAAGTCCAGAGGTAGTTTTTTAGTAGAGAGATAGGTGTATAATTGCTGATAGGTTTTCAAATCCATAATTAGAGTGTTGAAGTTGAAGAGAGTCTTGATAATGCATCTGCATTTTGATGCTATCTGCCTTTCTGGTATTGAATTTTGAAGAGATATCCATAATAGTAAATATCCATTGTGTTGTCCTTTTGTTTGGAGTGGGGTTATTAATCATCCATTGAAGAGTTGAGTGGTCAGTAATAAGAGTGAATTCCTGAAGATAGATATAAGGATGGAAGTATTTCATGGCTTATACAGTAGCAAGACATTCAATTTCAATGGTGAAGTAATTCAGTTCAAGTCCAACAAGACTTTGGCTTGTATAAGCTATCACATGTTTATTTCCTTGTTCATCCAATTGAGCTAGGACAGTTTCCAGTTCTTTGTAAGAAGCATCAGTATATAGAAGAAAAGGCTTGGAGAAATCTGGATAAGTCAAGATTGGTACGATAGTTAATTTTTTCTTAAGTTTCTCAAATGCTGATTAACATTTTTCATTCCAAAGATATGGAATATTTTTTCTCAAAAGCTTGTTCATTGGTTCAGCTATGGTGGCAGAACTTGGTATAAAGTGGCGTTAATAAAATACTAGTCCAATAAATCCTCTCAGTTCAGTAATATTAATTGATATGGCAAAGTTTTTTACCTTTTCAACTTTGGCTGGATCTGGTTGAATTCCATTTTGGTTAATAATATGTCCCAAAAATACGAGTTCTTTTTTGTAAAAGTGGTATTTTTCCAAGTTAAGCTTGAGATTGGCTTGCCTAAATCTTTCAAAAACTTCCTTCAGGTGTTATAAGTGTTCCTCAAATGTTGCAGAGTATATATTGATATCATTTAAGTATACTAATATATATTTTTCCTTAATGTTATAGAAAATGTAGTCCATGAGTTGTTGAAAAGTAGCTGGTGCATTGGTTAATCCAAAAGGCATGATATTGAATTCAAAAGTTTCTTGTTTGGTGATGAAAGCAGTTTTTTTCTTATCCACTGAATTCATTTCAACTTGCCAATATCCACTAGCTATATTTAAGGAAGTAAACTATTTGGCCTTTTCTAGAGAGTCAAAAATTTTATCAATCCTAGGTAGTGGATAAGCATCCTTTTTGGGGACTTTGTTGAGCTTCCGGTAGTCAACACAGAACCTTGTTTGACCATTTTTCTTTTTAACCAATATAATTGGAGAAGTCCAGGGGCTATAAGATGGTTGGATGATTCTTTGAGTCAACATGCATTCAATTTTCTTTCCCATAAATTCATGTTCAACAAAAGATATCCTATAAGGTCGCTATTTAATTGACAGAGTGTTTTCAGTGATAATGTGATGGGTGACCAAGTCAGTGCATCCAGCAGGTGAGTCATCAGTTGCAATTATATCCTGGTATTGTTGTATCAAATGGTTGAATTGATTTTGTTGTTCCTGGGTTAAATCAGGTGGTTTGTTTGGCTCCTTTTTATGATTCACATTCAAGTATTGAATAAGTTCTCAATCCTTGGCTTTGAGTTGACAAGTGGTACAAATATCCAATTCCTGTTTCAAGTAATGATCACACCAACAGATTGTTTTTGATTCTTTCCATCCTTTTTACAGAGGTTTAAAAGTCAAAAGCAATTATTGCATGGCTTCAAGTTCCTGGATATAAGTTATTAGTTCCTCACGCTGTCCAATAGTGACTGTTGACTTATCAATTTCCACCAGTAGTTGTTTATTAGAATTCCTCAAGAGTGCACAGTATATTTGATTCTCATCCAGAGTTTTCTCATATTTCAATTCATCAGTTGAATCATAGATTTCCTTTCCTTTTCCCTTATCCAAAGGTTCAATCCCTATAGACCTTCCATTGTTATTAAATTTTGGTTTTTCCCAACATGAGACTTTACATCAGATAATTTTTCCCAAATAATTCAAGTCCATGGTTTGATAATCATAATCTATAATAGACTTGGTTTTTGTAATCCAGTCATTTTTCACAATAACAGTATATTGAATTGATTTAGACACATTCACAGTGACAGGTATGGTAATTTCTTTGATAGTGATTGGTAAATCCTTCACCTTGCCCAATGATCATTTTTTTTCTCTATTTACGTCCACAAGATTGATATAAAATGGTTTATGAATAGTGCATCCCAAAGAGTCCAAAAATGGCTTAGAAATAATACTGCTTGTTGACCCAGTATCAATAATTAAATAGATAGGACAGTTGTCAATTTTTGCATCACAATACAATGCTTCCACAGCTTTTGGATTGGTTGGTTCAATTTGTTCAAATAGAAAAGATGTTGATATAGAGAGATTTGAAAGTATAGGGAATTCCTGACCCTCCTTAGGTCCCTCCAATCTTTTAAATGGTGGTTTACTCACTCCACAGCATTAGCAAAGTCCTGTATAGAAAGATTGAGCTATTGATTGTGATTGTTAGATTAGTTGCTAGAAGATGATTGGTTGTTGTTAGATCCATTTCCATTCATTAAATTGTTAATATTTCTTTGAGAATATTGATTGTTCAAGTGTCCAAGTTGATTACAAATAAAACATATCCTTTTATAGTTGTTATTGTTAAACTAATTCCTATTTTTATTACTGTTGTAGGACCTTACAGAAAAAAAAACTCTTTCCCGCAGATCCTTTTTTTCTTAAAAATTTTCTTTTTAGGCAATTTTAGGAAATAAGAAAAAAAGTGAATGGAAAGATGAGTTCTCCTAGAGACCGATAAAGCCCATATACCTAGGGCAGACCCAACTACAATGAGAATACTCTAGCAAAAGATAACACAAGACCACTATACAAAGAAACCCATATAGAAACAACAAAGTCTAACCCAAAAAACAAAGAAAAAAAAAGAGAAACTTCCTAGAAAATGCCAAAAATGAACAATCAAGGAACCAGAATGCAAGCCAACCTGCAACCTCAGGTACAGAAACTATCAGAGAAAAGAAAATCAATCAAAAACAATCAACTTGGAGTGATGAAGTGGAAGAAATGATCATACAAGACATACAAGCTAGCAAAAGTACTAAAGATAGAAATATCAAAGAAAATAAACAAAGTAGAGACTCTTTTGTCACATTCACAGCAGCAAGAATAGATGGCTCTTATGTAGAAATAGAGGAACTAGGCACCAGCAGCTGGACAAGATCTGAATCCAGTAGGCAATGGCAGGAAGTTTTCCATAGAAATATATCAATCAACAGAGTAGGTAAACCCAGACTATGGTCACCTATTGATTCAATAATAAGATTCAAAAGGGAAAGAGTTAAAACAGGCATCAAAGCATCAGAAGTCCCAGAGAGAACTACCAATCAAAAGACAGCACACATTGTAAAAAGCTTAAACACACTTACTGGCCTTCTCTCTACCCGCAGCGAAGAAAAAGAAGAAGAAGAACACATTATTGCTATTTTCAGTGATCACTATACTGCAGAAGAAGTATGCAACACTATCTTACTTGAAAACAGATAGGGCTCATCTTGAACACATGGCTTTCATATCCCCTAAACCAAATAAGGAAAACAGTATTAGAGTATGGGACATTCCCCTGGATATAAAATTTATAGAGGTATAACAGACCTTCGTCAAATTTGAAGAGATCACAAATATCAACATGTCTACACTACAAATATGGCAATCAGCAGTTATCACCTATGCAGACAAACAGGTCAAGGAAGATCTAGTTGCCAAATAGAGTATTTTGCTATAATCAGACTTAATCAGAATTTTTGATGTACAATAGGACATGGATCAAATGAAGGCACATGGAAATATTGCAGTCAAGTTAACAAACCTTCTACCCAATACCATCGCCTTTGACCTCAGACTAACATGTAAACAAACTAAAGCCAAGACATGCTACATTCCAAGGTACATGTCATACAGATGCAAGTGGTTCACAATAATTGGCTTCATGAATCAAGAGGACCTAAAAGTAGCAACAATACAGAATGTTCTCCTTGGAGAAACTCAAGCAGAATGGAAACCAATCGACACAAAACTCTGCACTATATGTAGAAGTGCAACACATTTAGTCACTCAATGCCCAATCAAAGAAAGAAGAATACAATGGAACCAGTACAATACTGAACAAGTCAACAAATTCGGCAAACTGTATAACAGATTCAGGCCAGTATGTACTGAAACTATAAGAAGAAGGGCAACCATGCACAACAACTAGAGAAAGGTTAGGCTAGGCTTCTACGCAGCAGCAGCAAGGCTACACAAAGAAGTGGAGATATATTTTCACTTCCCTCAAACAAACATGACAGAAGTACTTCATATCCTCAAGACAATAAGACAAGAAATTCAAGAGATAAAAGAAGAAATAGTCGATCTAGAGGAATATATAGTTAATTTAGAGACATACGATAAAGACTACATGAAACAAATGGATGAAGACATCCCCTCCTCGATACAGAAGAAAGTTCAGTAATAGACACAACACTCCAAAATAATATATAAGACATCCAAACCCAACAACAATGCATTCAGTTATCCATACAAAAACTAGACAAATACATAGATTAGATGCATAACACCATACTTAAACTCCATCTTAGGCAGCACACTCTCCTCCCCACATAAACAATAATGAGTAATAATCAGAGCACTATATCCACAGAAGAATCAAGCAACTCTAGAAACAATCAAACGACAAACTTTCACAATACACTAAAACAACAAACAGAAGAAACAGATCACCTAATGACAAATTCAAATTAGAATTTAGATACAAACAATACAACAACTGGTACAACAATACCCACAACAACACATAGAAAACACAAACTGATATGGAAAGTCATAACATTCAATATTCAAGGCCTAGTAGAGACACACAAATGTGAGACATGGTTTAATTTCTGCAATACAGCAAACTGGGATATCATAATTATTACAGAGACAAATGGATTATATCAACAATCAAAACACTGGCAACACAAGAAATTTCAAACCATATGGATCTATAAAGAAGCACAAACTAGCAGACAAGATCTAAATATAATGATCAACAAAGATATTGCATATAGAATTTATAATTATAAAATACTCACAGGAAGACTTATTGCAGCAGACCTGACCTTCCCACACAAAGAAAAAATAAAAATAATTGGAGTTTACTTTTCCATACAAGACATAGAAGGAAAAAAGCAAAGGATACTCAATACCTTAAGCAAATGGATCAAAGAAACAATAGAAAAAGGATGGCATCTTTTGATAGCAGTGAACATGAATGGAGTTTCCAACCCAGCAATCGACAAGCACAGTGGCACAAAAATAACCAAAAAATACCGTCCCTCAGGAAAACAAATACAAATCCTTTTGAATAACAACTTGGAAGACATACAGTATATAGGACACACAACCCCACAAAGAGAGAATGCACCTGGAGCAGAAGAGGAAACAGTAGTAGAATTGACCAAATCTGGATGAGCCCGCAAGTGACATGGCAATCAAAAATGGCTACCATTCAAGATCTTATCGCACCAGCAATTCTAAGTAACCACATCACAATAATAGTAGAAATAGAAGTATGGAACCTTAATACTCTGAAACAAGCAATCTATCATAAACAAAACCATAGATACAACTGGCAACTTGCCACAACCCAGCAGTGGAAAAAGTTCAGTAAATACATTGAATACAACATATAAACAGAATGTACAAGTTATCAACCTCTGGATCACTGGTAGAATCAATTCAGTAATATTATTCAGAAAGCAGTCAAAAAATATATTTCAAAAAAGAAATCTTATTAGAGAAAAAGATATCAAGTCAAAAACATAGAAGAAACACCACTTATAATACAGCTACAGAAGTTTCTCACACAAATAAGGTAGCAATTAATAGATAGAGAAGAAGAAAAAATACATCAGCCACTGCAGATCCTAGCGAGCATACAAAAATCAGTTTCAGACTTGATACCTACACTCGAAAAATTAGAAGCTAAATACATCGATATATACCTATAAGAATGGATTAAAGTAATTCAAGGCAATATAAAGGCACACAAAACAGTTATAAAGGCTATCTCCCATAGAAGACAGCTCATTGCAATAAGGAAAAGAATTCAGATAAGACAAGAGTAGTATGACAATAACAAGTATGCCATGATCAACAGTATTCTGGAAAGACCTAGAAGGCAAATACAACTAGACAGACTTGTTATCCAACAAGGAGAAGATGTGCAGATAGTCACAGAACCAGTAGAAATCAAAACTAAAGTAAAGGAACACTTTTACAATTGGACACACACAGAAATATCCAAAATTTAGAATAACATCCTAGGTGGCAGGCTGAATATAGATCCAAACTATACATTAAGTGGTACTACTACAAAGGCATGCTAGAAGAGATTACAACAGAAAAACTCGTATAAGTAATCAGACAATGTAGCTCGAAGTCAACCTCAGGCCTCAATTAAATACCATACCTAGTATACAAATATTTAAAGAACAAAGAAAAAAAAGAACTTAGAGCGATTTTCAATATGATCATCCAACAAGGTAACACATCTAGAGAATGGAACAGAGAATACATATATCCTATACCTAAGCCTAAGGACTGGATACACAACCTGGATATCACTAGATCCATTACACTACTTGATGCAGAAAGAAAAATATTTACTAAAATTATTATAGATAGACTGGCTAAATGTCTGATCACAAAGGAATACTATCCGAATTTAACTGGGCTGCACTCCCAAGCAGCAACACCCAAGACCCAATTCATATAATCAGCAGCATTATCAAACATACAAAAGAAACTAAACAAGAAGCCTGAATCTTGAGTCAAGATATTACAAAAGTATATGACTTTGTTAATTTAGAGATGTTACAGTTGGCCCTTTAAAGAATCAAGGTATCAGATACAATAGTCACAATTCTGCTCAGCATTTTTCAAAACTGTCAAAATGCAGTCATAACATGTCATGGGCTAATAGATGAATATCAGATAAGAGATGGAATAGATCAAGGAGATACAATATCTCTATTATTGTAACATATTTTTTATGATCCACTACTAGCCATGATCAGTTAACAACATAAAAGCTATACAATAAGCTTCAAAGCATGTATAGAACTCAAAACAGAATGGAAGAAAAGAACCACCAATATAGCAGTCAACACATATATGAACAACACAACATGGACAATAGACAACAGAATAGACTTGCAAAGAATTATCCATATAGTAGAAGAATTCTATCACATCAATAATATCCAAATCAATCCCAGTAAGTCACAACTGATTATTATTAACAGTACAAAGGAAGACCTGAAATAAAGAGTAATAATGAATAACCAGAAAATACAAGGATGCCCTTCCAACATACCAGTTAGAATCTTAGGAATCTGATATGACAGCTCAAGACACAAAGACTATCAGAAAAACTTAATAAAACAGAAGGTCGCCAGTATATGCATATTAATTGAAATGAAAAAGATTACTAATAAACAAGTGCAATATATAATTAATCACATACTAATGCTTAGCATAGAATACCTATGCAATGACATAGTCGTAACTAGACAAATGTGCAATCAACTAATAAGCAAATTGATAACAACATTCAAATATAAAATAGGACTCACCAATACAATACCCAACAGTATGCTCTACAATAAACATAAATATAATATAATGCACATATGGGACAGACAAGTACAACTACATATCAACAATTGGTGCACAAGAGTAAATCAAAACAACATCACAGGAGACATAGCATGCCATTGACTATAGTCAATACAGAACATGTTCTGATCAACCAAAGAAATATATAACTATATAATAGCTTCTCTTTTCGAACCAGGAAGAAACCTTACACATGACATAATTTGGATGCTTAGAACACATAATTTCATATTTCACAAAATTCAAGGAGGCAACTTTCAGATCATAAAAATGGTAGACACCACTATCAAGAAATAATTGATCTAGAGCTCTATAGAAGAATTTATTCCAATCTAAAGAAATATAATATCCTTTTTACAGAACAACTTCTAAACAATAAAAGAGAGAAGCTGCTACACTGGTGTCAAATTATAAGAATCTATCAAAAATCAGTATCAGGTTCTACCCCATCTTGGTTTTTTATACTACAACATAACTTGTAGACATGAATGATCGACAAACAACAAGAACAAATCAACTGCTTCCAACAATGTATACCAACAACAGAAATATAAACATCAAAACCACATTGGATAGAAATGGAAAAGAATACAGAACTAATCATTAGAAGGAAACAAAGGAAGGTAGATAGCAACTTAACAATATATAGGCACTACATGCAGGTACCTGGTGAATCACCTTTAAATAAATGTACAGGATGCAACATTAATCAACAGTCCCAATCAAATGTCACATGTACTTTCACAGGTAGCAAACAATATACAGTAACAATTCCAGTATAATGTAATAAGATCTCAACATAACTTAACATCCTGAGAAAAGAAAACAGGCTCAGAAGTAGAGTCTCACCAAATTCGATTTCAACTATGTACACAAAACTAGAACACTAACCAATAAATTATAATGTAAATGTGCAAATACCCATAGAGAACAAGACATCAGAACAGATTAGGAAAACACTAGTCATGATATATCTTGCCTTAGATAAACTAACTACAATCACAAAACAAATACAAAATAAAATCAACTTTGAGATATATACTGATAGATCCATAACACGCCACTTCAACCAATTCTATATGGACTTTGAATGGATAATAATAACTAGGAACAATCAAGAACTCAAATTCCAAGAACAAATAGAAAACTTTCTCTCATTGACAAGAGCAGAATTGATAGCTATCCTAACAGTGATCAGTACACTACCTGCATATAGCAGAGCCAATATCCATACAGATAGCCAGGTAGCAATAAACAATATACAAAAAGTGATGGGAACAAATCACATATATAACCTGAGAAAGTAGAAAAACCTGAGGATTCTTCAATCACTCAAGGACATAATTCTAGACAACTATCTGAAAATTGACCTCATCAAAGTCAAGGCCTATACAGGCAACAAATACAATGAACAAGTAGACAAACTAGCAGCAATAGACACACATCATGGTATGGTACCAGGATATAGAACAATCAGCACTCATTTTACAAGAAATACACAATTCACATTACTCTCCCAATGGGACAACAACACACTCGAAGTCTCCATTAAAATTATGACTAAAGAACTGACAAAGACAAAACACCTAGCCAGATGGAGACTATTGAACAAAACAAGAATTGAGTTCAGTGACCAAATCATTAAACATATATATTGGCCTATAACAATGTCCAATCTGCAACCAACCAGAATGAGTGAACAATAAACTAATGGAAAAGATCAATAACAAAGAAAATTCAATCTATGCCTCTGGAACGAAGAACTCCCAACAAAAATCAAACTCTACCAAAGACTTTCAAACTTGTATAGAGATGACAAATACATAACCTACAAATCTAAGGAAACAAACATACATCTATTTATGTGTCAAGATCAATGACAAAAAACAGAAGAATACATAAGGAACACAATTATCAACAAAGCCAAACAATATAATAAGATAAAGAACACAGAAACACAGATTAATAATTATTTAAGAAACAACTTCCTGAAGTATACTGAATACCTCAAATGTACCATCAAAGAAGTCATACTCAAAGAAATATACAATCTAATAATCAGATGTGTACCAAATAAACAACAAAAGAAAAAATACATAAAAGAAATCAGACAAGAAATTAGGGAATATCTCTATAGCATCTGAACTCAAAGATGTGAAGAATTCTAAAAATGGAAAAAACTTCAAGGTATCACATGAAAAATTGAAAAAACAGCTAGATATAGTGTTCCACAAAAAAGTATGCAACTCAGCACAATGGAAAAACATATACAGTAAAAGGTCAATATATAGACCTGATAAATAAGTATATAGGATAATACATAAAGAACATCACACACTCCTCCCACATATTTACAATTTTATATAGCACTAGCCCAGCCTTGGCTAGTTAGCTCCTACTAGGGTGGCAACAGGCTGCGAGGTGAGTCCTTATCTATTGAACTAGTTTGATTAACATAGGTAGTTTTAACATAAATAATATATACATCTCTATTTAATCCAAATAAAGTAAGGCTAAGCCAGCATTTAAAAAAAAAAAAAATTGTTGTAGGGCCTCCTATAATTATTGTCATTGTTCCCATTGTTGCCATTATTGTTGTTGTGGTGTGACCTACAGTCACATTGCAAGTGTCCAACTTTTCCACAGTTGTTGCAGGTACAAGTTTTCCTTTAATTTTCTCCCCTATTATTGCTATTAATATTATTATTATCAATATACCTCCTATTATTTGAAGTTACCAATTGTTGAAATTCTTGAGAGAGTTGGGTGATTGCTATTTTAATATCCTTAAGTTTATCAGCATCCTGGTTCAAGTAATTGTATCTCAAAGAATAGGCACTCAAAGTAGAATTCCTAGAGTAGGCTGATTCAGTAGTATGAGCATAGTTAATAGCCTCAGTTATATCAAGAGGACAAGAAATTTCAACTGGTTCCCTCATTTCATCCTTTAAACCATTGATGAATTGTCTAGTTTTATCCTTAAGAGGGTAGTTGTTGCCAGGATCAATGCACTTGTAAAAAAAAGTTATTGCATTCAGGTATCTATCCACAGTTTCTCCTGGTTTTTGTATTTGTTGCATTAATTAATTCATCCACCTTGATTTGTGATTAGTAGTATATCAAGTTGCATGAAATTGATGCACAAAAGATTCAGCTGGATGTGCTGTATTGTCCCAGTAATTAATTTGGTCATTCATAGAAGACCACCAAGTATATACAATTCCTTTGAGGTAAGAGGGAAGTATTTCAAATTTGCGAAGTTCATTAATACAATATGCCTTGCATACTTCCTCAAATTCATTGAGCCAAGTAAGAAGATCCTGTTTCTCTTCTTTAAAGATTGGTAGGTCCACCAGCTTTGTTTCTCTTGGTTAATGTTTCTTGGAACATTCATTCCAGCAATTGATTCAGAGAGTTGTCACAATACATTGATGAAATTTTGATTATTATTTTGCCTATAATCATAGATAGATTGATTTTGTCATTCCTCCCTTTGCTTATTCCTTTGACTTTGGCCTGGCCTATTCTTGTGTAGTAGTGATTATTGTTTATTCTCCCTGTTGTCCTGATGGTTGTTATGGTGCTCCTCCTGCCCATTACTTTCCTTATTATCATCTTGACCTTGTGATGGATACCTATTTCAAGGTTGATTCAAGTTGTAAGGATAGTCTACTTGATTCCAAGGATTCTGAAAAATATTATTTATGGCTAAATTATAAGGTAGTATAGAAGAATAGATTGTACTATATTGATTGTGATTATAAGTATCCAAAGAGTGGATTGAAAAAGAAGAAGAAGGAGTTTCAAGAGAGTATTCAGGATAAGTAGTTGCAAAATCTGGTGGTGGTTTTGAAATCCAGTTATCAAAGTTGTTATTCATCTAATTGTCCTTTTTGGAAAGCAAGGTCCTATTGTATCTCCTTTTTGGGGAACAGGATCCTGTTGTCATCACCAAAATGTGATCAAATTTATATTTGATCGGTGTGTCCAAGTGAAATTGCTTTTAAAAGAACAATTCCTAAAGAAAGAATTAAAAAAATAGTTTATAATAAAGAAATATTCAAGAAGAGATTCACAAAGAATCCTTTAAATAGTGTCAAATAGTGTTTCACAAGAAATATGGTTCGCTCAGAAC
>CAJVPT010004580.1:0-13251 GCA_910592055.1 Acaulospora colombiana | reverse complement strand
ATTCTTCTTGATCATATATGTAAAAAAGTGTAAAATTTTATCTTGAGTTAAATATCTTAGTAAAGATACAGTATATCTTGGTCCTATACTTATACTTGTGAGAAAAAAATTTCAGTCTTGAGCTATTTAACAAGTCCTTACATACTCCATTTAGATCAAAACTCATGAAGATAGAGATGGGCCTGTATGTAAAGATGGATCCCTAAAGGGGAAGGTAGGGATATAAGTCAAATGTCCCTCACTAGAACACATTAAAAATTTTAAATTAATAACTATAAAAAAAACTATTCATAATTGTTCTCCATTATCTAAATTATTGATTTATAGTATTTCTTGACTTTAGTCCCTATTAAAGTGAAGAGCTATAAATTTTGTTCTTCAAAAAAGGACATAAGTGATCTGTGAAATTTTATATGCTAAATATTTTAGGGACCCATCATTACCTGTGTGTGCACCATCATAGACGAATAAAAAATTTGAGATATTTGCTTCAATAACTTGATATATAATGGATACTCATCAATATATATCTTAGTACAAAAGATAGAGTTGATTCTGAGTCATCAAAAGGTAGTTTACACTTTATTTTATATTAAAATTGATAAAGTTTAATATAGAACATGTTTTATGAAAATATAAAAAAATATGAAATTCTTGATTTTTTTGATTTTGCGATACCATTCTTGTTAAACAAAAAGTCACTTTACAATAAACCATATATTTTTAAGAAACTCAGATCTCATATTATCATTATGCAAAAAAAATTTTCACTTTTGTTATGAACTCTTTAAGTTACTAGTATAACAAGATCAATGATGAAAGTAAAAAATATTCAAGAAAAAAAAAACTCTTGTTTATTTGATCTTTCTTGAGTTATTTTCACTGAATGAAGAGAGTTTTACTATAACAATCCATATATCATTTGAAAGCTCAAGATCAAACCTATCACATAATATATAAATTATTTGTTTCAATTATGTATTCACAAAGTTATTAAGAAAATAAATAAGAAATAAATTGTATATTTCACAAGACATATCTACTTTATATGTTATACTCATAAAAATATCTATTCACTAAACTATTTACTATACCTGCAAAACTAATATAATTGGCTGATTTAATTTATTAAGAAATTCATTAGTAATACTAAATAGTCTGATTGATTCATTTTTTAAAATAGCAATTTTAAAAATAAATCAAGCAATTGTTAAAACAAGAAATTTTCAAAGCAGGTATTGTTGTTTTAAGTACTAAAATTACAAATAGAAGTATTAAAATTGTTGGCCTAATGCAAGTATTGTAATTTTTAAAAATTCATAATATGGTAGATCTTTATTACAAATATAAATATAAATCTATATAAAATCTGAGATATATTAACTTGTGGGTCTATAGCACAGTAGTAGTGCTCCCAAGTTACAATTACCAAGTCCAGAGTTCAATATTATACAAGAACCATATGAGAAAATTAATCAGGTTGTACAAGGATGGGATTTCTGGCCTCCCCGTTGATTACCAGGCTGAAAAGGATCTATAATAAGGATTGTATGAAGAAAGGTCTTTGATCTGGTTACATGAATTATACCCAATATAACCCCCTAAACTGAATAGGAAACAAACTCCAGAATTCCACTTTTAGGACTGCAGTAATCGTTTGAACACATCACTAACCCCATACTATATCAGCAAACTCTGGGATCCCACTTTTAGGACTGCGACAATTGTCTAAACATTCTCTACCCCAAACTGTATCAGTAGACTCTGGAATTTGATCATCCTAACTTGAAATATCCTAATTTGGTGCTTGCTTAAATGAAGGATCTGTCGAATATGACTTGTCTATAATACTGCAGGTGGTGAAAAAGAAGATAGAAATCCCTTCTGAGGTTCAAGTAAAAAGTATCAGGGTATCTGAATGGTTAAAACAATCCTTGAGGATTTGACACTAGTATATAAGTTAGTATAGCAAGTGTAGTCCATTATTAACAAATTAGTTAACTATACCAACCTTACTATTGATGACTGTTATCAACTATTCAGCCCCTAGTCAGGCATGTCCTCCTATGGGAGGTTTTAAGCAGGTCTGCCTAGAACAAACTATAATAGGTTATCATTAATTTATATATATATATATGAGATAATTGATATAACACTTAAGATTTAATTATCCATAATAGCTTGCATCTAATACCAGTTATAGTTTAAAAAAAAAAAGAATTTGAGATATATGTTTGAACATAATTGATTTATAAAAAAAAATTGCAATCAATTTATTGTTGCTACTAAACAGTTTCTTCTGATGACTAGTATAAGTAACAAACTAGTTACCCTTATATTTTTGCTAACTTATTATAGCTATTGCTTGATATATATACTTGTTTTTTTATATTTTATATTTTATATAACTATTTAACAGCCAATTTTAACTTTGTCAATTCCCAGTTATATTGACTATTAACCATAGTTGACCACAAGTTTTATATTTTATAACCACAAGTAAGCAATGCTTTGTTAATATGTATATATTGTTGCCATTATTTTATTACTGTCAGTATTAACTATAACACTTGCTTTTATTTCCCAGTTTTTTTAACCTTTAGCTGTAATTGATTACAAGCCTTTAGCTTATATAATAAACAAATAAACAATATTTATCGATACTATAATACTCTGTTATTACTTTATTGCTGCTAGTATTGATTGTAATACTATTTAACTAGTATAGACTAAGTTAACAAAAGTTGAAAAGCTGCAAAAAAATGCCAATTCTTTTTTGCAAAGGGTAAGTAAAGAAAATTTTTAAATTGACATATCCTTTATACACTGTATTGGTTAAATATATAATATACCTCTAGAAGACAATTTTGAACTAGTGCAGGCAGGCCCATATAAATACAAGGTAATACTTGCAAGTGTTGATACTATATAAATATTACTTTCAAAGGAAAATCCTTGACTAGTAGACTGTACTTGTGTCAGTACTGAGGCAATAATGGTGTAATAAGGATGTCTTGTGCCTTCAGTGGGAAATCCTGGACTAGTACAGACAATCTTGCTATCAAATACTATTTGCAAGTACCAGTTAATACCATTTGTTATCAGTGAAAAACCCTGGGTCAACATATAGAATTTTATTGACAACAGACTAATTTAACTATCAATTTTTTATTTTGCATTAATAGAGTATTGTATATATTAAGCTAATTTAAAATACCTCAATTTAGAAACCTTCATTGCTACTCTTCATTTTCTTGTATTATAAAAATATAATAATTCAAAAATATACTATATTTTTAAATAAACTGATACATTACTTGTTAAATATTCATCTAGTCATTTCTGATCTTAACATTGATACTTATCAAAATATAAATATAATAAAAAATACTTGTATATATTTTCAAGTTTATTAACAATAAAATAATACTAAGTCAACTGACAGAGGGATTTTTTGAGGTTCTTGATTACTTGTAATAATGACTTGAAAAATGTTGCTACTGCTTTAAGAGTTGACATTGACAATACAAAAAAATTCAAAAAAAAACCATAAAAATTTTGTAAGTTAAAATTTTTGCAACTTTTTTGAAACTATATTAACTTAACTAAATTACATGTCTAGAAAAATTTATTTATTCAAAAGTATCTTGAGGAGATATATACAGTAAAAATAATATATATTGATTCCCTTCTTAGTTACGATAAAAAATAAAAGAAAAGTAGATATTTGAAAAAACAAATCCTTTGCCTTCCCATGTACCTATCAAGAATAATAATAAAAAATAAAGAAATAATAGTTTGTGATAAAGTCTTCAACAAGGTAATACTGGCTATATATTGAAATTGTATCAGTTCTGATGTATTTGAACTTATGAGAAGTACAATTATTGATATATTTGTTTTGGCTGACAAGTTGCCAATTATCAGAAATCAAAGAATTGGATCAAAGTACCTTAACAGCTATAGGCTATATATTTAATTAAACTTAAGTTTTTAATTTTTAAAACTTTATTAATGTTAATGTTTGCAGTGTCAACCTATTCAATTCACCTCTTAGGAATTAGATAAAGACTAAGAACTAGTGTAGGGAAACATCAAGTTAGACTTCTAATGTAATATGAAAAGTTCCTAATTTGAACAATAATAAATAAAGAAGTTTATTACTGGTAATTTAGGCAGAAAGAACAGAACAATAATTTTGGATTAAAAATAATTTTATTGTTGAATAAATCCTGAGAAGTCTTCAGAGGGAAAATTTTCTTCTTTAAATACATAATTGAATTATATGATATTTGAAAATATAAACTAAGATAAATAATAGTAATAATTATACTATTAGTTTCACTGAACTATTAAGCTATGTTATTTTGAAAGGACTTAAGTATTCTTTGAAAATAATAGTTACATGTGATAAGCTAGAACTACAGAATATTCTAGAGTACTTTATACTAGGTTTGTTAATAGCAAAATCGACCATCAATGTTTTAGAAGTGTTCTGGAAGATCATTTACTTTCAGGTAACCAAAAGGATCGTGATATGTTAATCCGAGATACTAGGATCATCCTGGATACTAGGAAGATCATATGGCAAAATTTTATAGTTCAACAATTCCCCTCAACTAATTACGAGTTTCACAAGTTAAGCACCAATTAGGGATTGAAATTCAATGACTATTATTCTATAGATATTTCTAAGGAACGTTTTTCTTGTTCTTATGATTTGTTCTATCCCTGTCTTCTCAAAAAGGTAGCAGGTTCTAATACAAGCTCATTTGTAATATGCAGATACTTGATCATACAAAAACCCATGTTGATGATGATTTACCACTTGATCCAATAGCTCTTCTAATAGATAAGCATGCATCAAAGTTATTTGTCAATTTTTGGTCCTTGTTGCCTTTTGTAGATGTCTGTATTTGATTAGAACTTGTACTTCCAAAGATTGCATGATATCTATATGTGATAGGACTATATTCATATTTTCAGGAGTTGTTTCAAGAAGATCATCCATTATTATATCAACAATAGTATTCATTTTGGAATTATTGCATATTTTTGAGGTATTTAAATAGTGTGCTGGGGAATAGAGAAAAACCTGGTCTATTTATATTTGTCAAAACTTGTTTTGTGTTTTTGATCTTCGCATGTTTGTGTGATATATTTAAGAATCAGATCTTTTGTATTTTTGAAATGCTATATTCCATCTATCATAAGCAAATTCATCATGCCAAGAGTTTATAAACAAAAACGTATCACTGTCACTTTTTTTTTCTCTAGGGAAACCAGAAGTTTTTAACCTATTGATAATCCTGACTTGTTTTGAAAAAACCTTTCTTTCAAAGAGGAGATAGAAAACTTGTATTGCCTGTTTAGTAGGCTCCAAGAAACCAATTCTATTTTGCATAACAAGTATGAGAGCCTTTCAGCAGATTTTCAAGACATGACTGGTCACCACTACCATCTCACACATATAGAACTAGAGAGGAAAAATAGTAATTTTTACCAGCAGATTAATTCACTAGAACAATTTCTCCAGTTGCAGAACATGAAAGCTCCTTCTTCATTAAACAGGTCTTTCTCTTATATGTCCTATTAAGTTTATTTTTTTTATATGTGTTTGATTACTAAAATCATATAGTAGTAGTTGTAATGCTTCCTGGGTCAGCTGAAATAGTGATACAGTTGCTCTCTGGACCACCACTATTTCACTATATCTTTTTCTATTCTTTTCTTAAATGCCTTCAATTCTTTTAGGTTTTCTGTTCGGGTGGCTCAAATAGTGTTTATTAATTAGATGATGACTCTGGTGACTAATAGTCTTATAAAACTATTTGTGGTTCCTATTCTTCTCAGTCATAATACTTCTTTAAAAGGTAGATATTGATAGAAGCAGCCAATACTTTTCCATCCAAAGTTCTCAACTGATAAGCAACATTTGGAAGAATATTGTGGATATAATAAGGTTCTTTCTATTTTGATTTCAATTTTTCTATAAAATGTTTGTCTTGTGCAGCATTATACATTAATATTTTGTCACTTATTTTAAATGTTGAAGCTAGATTTTTCCTTTGGTCATGATACTCTTTCTACTTTTATTGACTTTTTTGAATATTTTACCTGACAGCTTCTCTTCATTGGGATAGTTCTTCTATTAGAGTAAACAATTATAATAGGATGTCTCCTTTAATTACTTTATTCATTTCTATAGGAGGGATTTGGACTTTTCATATATGATCTGATATAATCTTTTATGTCTTCGAACATTTGTGACCAGAAATATTGACTTTGAACTTTTTCAACACCTTATCAATATCTAGATGTGCATCAGTAGGATAGTTATACAATAGATATAATATTGGTTCTATTTCATATTTTTGTAAAACTATGAAAAGTTGGTTCTGTGTTTTTCTTTTTCTGTTTTTTCTATAAAGTATATTGTTTTTAATTTCGAAAAATTTACTTTTGGCTTGTAATTATTATTGTTGTGTTTTATCAAGGGTTAATAGTAGTTTGTTGTTTTGTAAATAGTTTTTGAGATGATAATAGTGTTGAGTATCTATCTTGTTATTTGTTGCCAGGATACTGACTATCTAGGCTGTATTTTCTTTAGTGTCAGATTTGAGTGGTGATACTATAAATAATTAATATTGAGTTTCGGGATTGATGCTTGTCCACCAGACAGAGTTGCATAAGTATCATAAGGGAAGATTATTAAATTCATGTAAATATTCTTCAGAGACTTGCTCATTCTCAGGAAGCTACCAATATGTATTTATTAATCATGGAAAGGCTTCAGTTATATGATTAACTTTGTCAGAGATGATTTCACTCTATTTTGAGTTTTCTATGTATTCAGAGAGAATTTTTGACACCTCTTTTTGTTTTCCCTTGCAGATACAGTCATCATTAAATGTCTATCTGTTTTTGTCAGAAATTTTTTAACATTGTTTGTAATAAGTATTTATATGATGATCTGGTGCCCTTTCATCACAAATATTACACCATTGCCTAGAAACAAACCAATAGTCTTCAGTTTGACATTCTTGATCTCTTGTAAAACATTTTTGTCTTGGCAATTCATTCTTTTCAGAGATAAACTCTATATGTTATTGATAAGCATTTTGATTTAGTATAAGGATAGGAGTTTCATTCTCATATATTCAGAATATAGCATTTGTATTGTTATGTTTTTTCCCAGCCCTATGGATAATAGAATAATTGTAGGGTTCCAGGCGAAGAATTCATCTTGCTCTTCTTTCTTTTAATTCAAATGTCTTTAACCATTGTAAAGTAGAAGAGTCAGTGATCAGATAGAAATGATTTGTTTCTAGGTATTGATGAAAGTGTTCTACTACCTATACAATAGCTAAATATTCCAATTCAGTTGTTACATATTTTTATTTTGTTCTTGTTAAACTGTAACTAATATATGCCACAGCATATTCTTTGTTTTTATCAGCTTTCTGGACAAGTACAGTATCAATACTAGTTCCTGAAGCATCAGTGTTGACATAAAATAATTTGGAAAAATCGGAATATCTTGAAATCAGAGTGGTAATTAAACATTTTTTCAAAAATTTGAAGATTTTTTCTTGAGTTTCTGTCCATTCAAACAATGTATTCTTTTTCAATAGTTGATTTAGAGGCTTAACAATCATAGAAAAGTTCTTAATAAATTTTCTGTAATAGGAAGCAAGTTCTAAAAATCCTCTGACTTGTCTTATAGTGGAGGGTCATGGATAATTGTAAACCTTGTTAATCTTTTCATCATCAGATTGGATTTCTTCTCGATTAATTTCATGTTCAAGGAGTTTGATATGTGACAAAAAGAAGTGATATTTTTCTGAGTTTAACATTAGATTGACTTGTCTAAGGATATCTAGAATGATATTGACATGCGTGCAATGATCTTCAAATATTTTGAAAAGATAATAATATCATCTAAATAAACTTCAACAAATTTTTCTCTGAATAGAGCAAAGATCTTTATCCATTAGGCTCTAAAAGGTTACAAAAGTATTGCATAATTCAAATGGCATGACATTGAACTCATAGAGTCCAAACTTCGTGATAAAAGCAGTTTTCTTTTTGTTTGCATTATTCATAGCTACTTGCCAATAATCATTTACAAGATCAAGGCAAGAAAACAATTTAGTACCATTAAAAGTTTCTAGGAGATCATCTACCATTGGCATAGAATAGACATCTTTCTCTGTGACTTTATTTAACTTTCTATAGTTAACACAAAGCCATTTCTTGTTATTTTTCTTTGGTACCACTACCACAGGAGAAGACCAGGGGCTGGTGGTTGAGCTGATAATTCCTTTTTGCAACATGTTCATAATTTCTTTCTTGATGAATTCCAACTGATTAGGAGAGGCTTTATATGTTCTTTGTTTGATTGGTTTCGCATTTCCAATATAAATGGTATAGATTATTACTTTGGTTCTTTTCAGGTTACTGGTTTGTTCTTTCTTGGAGATGCTTTTAACAAAAAAAAATCTTTATTTTCATACAAAAGATCTTGTACAATTGCTTCTTATTTCTTAGGTAAAACACTTATGTTTGAGATATCAGGATCTTTATGAGATGCTTCTAAGAGATATATAGCTAGATTTTCAGATAAAATGTTTTTCATGTATACATCAGAAGTTATGCTTCTGATTCTTCAAGATCTTCTTTCTCTTAATATTCAATTTTATCTAAAAGCTCATCATTATTAAAAGATTTCTCTATAATAAATTGGGGAGGAATATCTGCTAGATGGATTGTTTCAATATTAATACATCTTTAATTATGATAAATTTGTAAAGTTTGTATATCAAAGTTCCACTTGGCCTTCATTTTTTCAAACCAGTCAATATTAAGAAGAAAAGTTCCTTTCTAGGATTCAATAACTTGCAGTTTAATAGAGATTATTAAATCTTGAATAAAGATTTATAGATTCGAAATTTGTTCAAGAGCTCTTGTTCTTGTATCATTAGAAGTTATCACAATTGTTCTGGAAAGGTATCTGGAAAGAGTCCAAGTTTGTCCATAAGATTTTTCATAATGATACTTATAGCAGCTCCTGAATCCAAAATAGCAATAATTGGATTTTCTTTAATTTATATATAGTATTTGACAACTGTTGTTCTCTTCTTTTTTTCTTCAGACTAAAGATAGTTTGCAGCTTCAGTATTTTTTAATCTTCTTAACACCTTGATCAAGTTTTTTCATTGGTTAGAATACTATAACATTTGTCCAAAAGTAGCATTTAAATAAATTTGTAGAATATCATCTGAAATATTATATAAATTCAAGTTATCTATGATAGAAGGTTGGTATCTTGTTCTAGATCTTCTAGAAGTAGCAATGGATACTACTACAGGTTCTTGTACTATTTCTTCTTGTAATTCCATGGGTTGTACTGAAATTCTTCTGGTTCATAATTGAATTTCTTTTTGAGATTCTGATTGTTTTTGCTTTTCTCTAGCTTCTCTTCTATTAGTAGAGTAAAGGGATAATCTTGCTCATTGATCAATATAAACTTCTTCTTCTTCATCCTATTCTTGGGTGAAATATTGTTCTGTTGTTAGGTAATTAATTTATTGATTTCTTTTAAAAGGGGGTCAATAGGATGATAAGGTTTTTTCAGAAAGGCAATCCCTTGCAAGATGGCCAGATTTACCACATTTTAAACAGCTTCCTGTAAGGTTTGGCCTTTGGATAAGAGCAAATGACTATATTTTTCGTACTGGTGGATTGCTTCTTTGTTGGAAGGAGTAGGTTTCTATCTTTTCTAATCTTTCAGCTAAATTGAGTTGCATTTGTTCGAATTTCTTGATTAGTCCATTCATGGCTTCTTCTTATGCTTTAGAAACTCCATCACCTGAATTTCTTGATGCAAGAGATCTTTCATCTTCATAAATGTCTTGACCTTCTTCATATTGCTTTGCATATTTGAGAGTATCAGCAACAGCTGCTAGTTTCATTACTGATACAATAGGAGCAATATGAGAGTTCAATTCATGGATAAAGAATCTAAGTTTTTGTTTATTATTCATGGTTCCATCTATATCTGTCTTGGCCAATAACTTTTTAAAAACTGTGTAGTAGGAGTCTACAATTTTATAGGAGCCTTGTTTTCTTCCTTCCAAATCTCTAGTCCATTTGTTTATCCAACATTGGAAACAAAAATGATTTAAAAGAACTTTAATGATGGCATTCCTTGCCATTGCATTATTGTTAGCATTGTTGACATTGTAATAGGCATTCCACTATTCTTCAGCTTTATCAATAAGATGAGTATTAATCATTCAATAGAGTTTTTTACCTTTCCAATTGTTGACTTGACTGCTTTAATAAACTTCTTGCTCTAGTCGATTAGGTCTAAAGTACCATCTCCAGAGAAGGCTTCCACCTTCATAACTGTACCATGGATGTTCTCATTGATTAAATTGCAAATTTGGTCATTTGTTTTCACCATATTGTTATTGATAAAAGGAGGTTCTTGAAAAAGAAATTCTAAGTTTAAATCTTCGAAATTAAGATATGTTTCTTGTGGACTTGAGGTTTTAAATAAAGAAAATAAATATAAGTTTTCACTATTATATAAAAGATTATTCTGTAGGTCAAAAGGGTGAGAGAATAAGTTAAAATTAAACTGAACAGGAGAAAATATAAAATCGACTAAAGGTGTTGGTATGGTATTAATAAAATATTCAAAAAAGTTAATTACACAAATAACTTTTGGAAAGATATTGTCAAAGATTAAAATATTGGAATATCTGGTAATAAAAATGAATTGGCAAGCTATATAATCTTGGTTATGAATAGTACTATTAATTAATTGGATAAAATAATATTGGAATTTAGAAGTATAGGAAATAGCAAAGAATTAGGTTTAATATCAATTCCAAAATTGTAGAAAATAAATATTAGGATGTTGTAAAGGATAACAAGTTTTACAAGATTCATTTGGACAAGATCCTTTCCTTAGGTCTTCTCCAGGAAATAATTGATGTATTTGGTTGTGCAGCTGGTTATTGTTAAAGTAATTATTGAATTTGCTCATACAAGGTTTCTTTCTCTTAATACTTGCTAGACTTTGAACTCTGAATCACTGGAATTTCTCTTCAGTGAATACTTCTAATACTTAGCAAGACTTTTCTTTTTTTAAAAAAAATGTGTGAGAGGTATATCTCATAGTTACCACCAATTTGTCAACCTAATCAATTCACCTCTTAGGAATTAGATAGTAATAGAGAACTAGTGCAGAGAAACACCAAGTTAAACTTCTAATGTAATATGCAAAAGTTCCTAATTTGAACAATAATAAATAAAGAGATTTATCACTGGTGATTTAGGTAGGAGGGGTAGGACAATAATTTTGAATTAAAGGTAATTTTATTGTTAGATAAATTCTAAGAAGTCTCAGAGGAAGAATTTTCTCCTTTAAATATATAATTGAGTTACTGTATATGATATTTAAGAATATAAACTAAGATAAACAATAGGAATAATTATACTATTAGTTTTGCTGGACTATTAAGCTATGATATTTTGAACAAAACTCAAGTATCCTTTGAAAATAATAATTACATGTGATAAGCTAGGACTATAGAATATTCTAGAATACTTTATGCTAAGTTTGCTAATAGCAAAATCAACTATCAATATTCTAGAAGTGTTTTGGAAGATTATTTACTTTCAGATGACCAAAAGGATCGTGATATATTAATCTAAGATATTGAGATCATCCTGGGTACTAGGGAGATCATATGGTAAAATTTTATAGTTTAACAATAGGTATCTTTTAACAAAAGAAAGTGAAATTTTTACTCATGTGTATAACATATTTGTTAAATTATAACAAAAAACTCTTTCCGCTGATCCTCTGACCACACACAAAAAAGACTTTCGCAAGAAGAGTTTTATCTCTTTTTGCTAACAAAGCCTTAACACTCTCCCTAAACCAACCTGAAGTTAGTCTTCAGAAGTTATTTTATCCCCTATCCTTTCTTGTTTACAACTTACTTCACACAAATCTCAACCACTTGTGACCAAAAAGGTTGGGCAACTATCTTTCCTACTAATGGCAAGAAGGTTCTGAAAGGAAGAAGAACTGATGTACAGTCACCTCACACTGTAGAGAAATACTACATAGTTTTGGATAGGTACAAGAGACTTATTTCTCCCTCTTGTTACCTCTTTATGGGCTATAAGAGTGCTCGCTTCAAGGTTTTTCTGGTGAATTTTGCCTACCTTAGCTTGACCCTGAATTTTGAGTAGCACAAAGTTTCTCACACCGTGATTGGACACAACTAAATACATCAGGAAAAAAGAAGTAAACAAGGTCCCATTGGTCACCTCACGTGTTTGAATGTATTTTCTTAGCTCCATAAGAACCTAAGGTCCACTATAAGTCATAGGGCTTGGTATGGGTGGATAAGGAACACTGCTAACTCCTACGTCTTTGATGAAGCGAAAGAGAAGGAACATACCACCTCCTCACCTATCTAGGAAAATAAATAAAGGCAAGACTCAAGGGAATATAGAATGAGGACAATGCCTTAAAAGTGTCATGCCTATCTTTTACCACAAGTTTATTGGGAGATCAAAGAGATCTCAGGATTATTTGTACCTAATCATCAATACCAACTTGTAGTCGCTGGACCAAAGATACCCGAAGAATGTGCCAGGACCATAGACAATGGTTCAATCTCTATATATGGTAGTACTCTGGGAAAACAATATGACATTTACCAAGTCTGCCAGGGTGCACGTTGGAAGTATCAAGATTCTCCTTTCTAGAATGGAGTTATCACAATGATAAAGAAGGACAGACTGGCAGATGACGGGCCCCAAACTCTCTCCCTTTCTTCTCACCTTCCCTATGGTTTAGAGCCTCCACGAAACCCCCGACTTGTCATCACTCAGAAGAACATCTATAGAAGATCCCATACTAGATAGGGTATGGAAGAAATGAGACTGGAACTGGTAGACAATAGTCAAACATAACCAAACCATTTCCCTCTATCCTCCGGTGCCTTTTTTGTAATGCAAAGTCTTCACCCCTGTTTAAGCTTGTACAGCCTTGCTTTCCTTATTTATAAGAATAGTTAGTTTGAGAAGTTTGTTAGGGTATCGAATATACTTTTTGTCAAGAGGATCTTAAACTTCAACAAATTTTCTGAATAGCAGAACACAACTAGAAACACAACTTTTCTTTTTCTTTTCTTTCTATGCATATTTGAAATTTATTTCAGC
>CAJVPT010004579.1:0-13251 GCA_910592055.1 Acaulospora colombiana | reverse complement strand
CCTGACATCACACAGTATACTCATCAACATATTCATAACCACGTTTATTCTTTGGTTTACTTCTAAAATATGTATAATTGAGATTTTGTATTTTTTTTAAAAAAAATTATTTGAATAATAAAATGGCTGATGAAATAATATTGAAGAAATCTGATTTTTTAAAGATTGTATTAAAAATTAATAAAAATATTGATTGAGATGAAAAGTTATTGGAGATGTTGGTAAGGGATGTTCGAGAAACTAAAGGAATGTTGAGTCAATTTAAAGAGTGTATAAAGATGCATTAATATATTTCAGTGTCAGATTTTTCAGGATGTGTGGGATTTTATGATTGTTATTTGGCTGCGTTACAAAAAATGAATGTTAATTATGAATCTGAAAGGTTGCGTTATAAACTGGATAAAACAGAATTATCAATTTTCAAGGATGAGATGTTGACGGGAAGAGGTATCAGGTTGCAATCGACAATTTTGAATCTTAGATCTTTTGAGAAGGAATTGGATGCAATTGTTGAAAATGAATATAAGGATTGATATATTTTCTACCAGTTGGGTATCATAACATCTGAGAAGATGTATGAAACATATTTGTTGAAAAATTTTAGATTCAAAGATTCATTTTCGGATGTTGTGATTATTGATGCTCAAGATGATAAAATCGAGATTTCAATTTATGAGATCAAATCTTCTAGGCACACGACGATATTCATGACTTATAAGATTCAGTTGAGTTGTTACATGGAATTTATTGAATTTGTGATTGCAAAGGTGACGAAACATAGCAATCGTAAGATATTTTTGAATCAAGAAAAATCTGGATTTATTGTGCATAATAAGGAAAGAAATTATAAATATGAAAGTAGTGAGTATCAATTTTGACATCACGAGTTTTATGATACGTTGAGACGATTAGATGATGTATTTTTGAGAATTCCGGAATGTACTTGTGATGAACGTAATAAATTTGTGCACTTGAATTATGTAAAAGATGATGATGACTTATCAAAGATATTTGATCGATTGAAGATCTCTTGAGAACATTATTTTTTGATTATTTCGAAATATATTATGAATTTATTATAAATATGTTTGATGATTTTACGTATCAAATAAAAAAATATCACTACATAAATGAAAAAATATCATGATTGCTTGTAATGTGTATAGAAAAAGAAGAATTGGTTATGACAAATTGCCAATATGTTTAAATTGTTTGAATAATAATCAAATATGTGTGAGAGAACAACCTAAACGCTGTGGTTCAAAACTGGGATCTAAGCGAATACCAAGACGAAGTAAACAACATGAAATATCATATTTGCTAAATTAAATATTCATTAATACATGTTCCATTTATAATTATGTTATCTAAAAAATTGTTAATATTATCTTTGAGAGAATTTTCAAAGAAGGTTTCGATAGATGTTTGAGATAATTCATTGATGGATATTTGAAAAATATCCTGTGTTAAATGTGTTTGATATTTGTTCATTGATTTTAGAAAGAGTGAATTGTTGGATGATTAGTGTTGTGAATTTTTCGTTTGATGTTTTTTCATTATTAATTTTGTTTATGATATTGTATATATCTTTCATGAATAACCAAAAGAGACCGTAGTAGCCTTCAGCATATGAGATGAGAATTTTGAGTTGTTTGATATTTTTTTTGAGTTCAATGTTTTCATTTTTGAGAGATTTTATTTCATTTTTTTCAAGATTATTTGAAGATTTTTTTTTAATCTTCTTTGGAAATTTGTTGTAAGGATTAGTTTTTTTTGAGATTTTGGGAATGTTGGTTTTGGGCATCTTTGAGATTTTGATTGTGTATTCATAATAAAGAACGTCTTTTATAATTGATTTTAAATAATTTGTGTAATGAAGATCTGAGAATCGTTGTAACATGATAATTATATAAGGCGGTGTTTGATAGTTGTAAGTGACCAAAGATATGAGTGGAATTAAATCTTATATGTATTTCAGAAGTAAACCAAAGAATAAACATGGTTAAGAATATATCAATAAGTATATTGTGTGATGTCAGGAGATACTTAATAAACGAATCAATTTGACTACAAGTTTCATATACCTGACAGTTGATCAAAATAAGAAGGAAATTTCGAAGATTTCGTATCATTGATTTTTTAGATGCAGGTGTCCAAATTGTTCCAATAATGTTCACACACTTTCAGATTGTGAGTGGTTCAAGCATGAGAAATATAGGAGTTGGAATCTGGAAAGTTGTTTAATGGGAATAAGAGAAATGAAAAGATGACATACAAATATTATAAATGAATGTACAAACCTCGATACATTGTATATTTTAATGCCAAGATTAGATGAGATCTTGATGGTGATTGGGAAAGAGATTTAGATTGAGATTTTATTTTTTTTATGAGATGATTTTATTGGTGTGTTATTATATTATTAAATAAATGAGAAGTAAAAATTTATATAGAAAGGATACCTTATTTCCATGTTTGGAAGTCATATCATCATTACTTGATAAACATTTAAATAAGATGTCATCAAGAAAAAGAAAAAGTGAATCTACGTCTGAAGAAGAGTCAAAGAAATTTAAAATTGATTTTTATGAATTGATGAGTGAATACGATGCTTCATATAAACTTAGTAATTATGTTGAAGAAATTGTGATGAGAGAACATTTCAAGAATGTGGAAGATAGAAACCAATTTATTAATACTTGGAAAGCATTCATTCTTGCAAAGAAGAAAATATATGAATCCATCAAGATGTTGATTCCAACTGAAAGTGAGATGGACTAACTTACACTCGATAAAGCTAATGCTATTTATAGATGGGAAAAGAAGGTTCTTTTTAATTCATCTAATGCAACAGATTTTGAATTTAATTGTATTAAATATTATAGATATATGAAAAATAAACAATGATTATTTATTTGTAATTTGATTAAATAAATAAGCTCTATTTAATATCTTTGTGTATATGGGGATACTGGATAGAGCATTGAGTACATAAGTATAAAATCATGATTTTTGATTTAACAAATTTGAGATTTGAACCATTTACAAATTACACGTTCGAGGATACTGATATGTTTAAGAATCGTGATAAGAAGAAGGATTACGAATTATATGTGTTCATATTGATTGATAATGATATCATTATGAAAGAAGTAAATAGATTTTATGATATATCACATGGATATCCAAAGGTTGATCAGGATGATTTGGTTACTGCGCAAAACTTTATTTTCTGAGATTTCAATATGGTGATGAATAAATGACGAATTCAACAGATACCTTATTATAATAATATAACAGTTAATAAGAAGGTAGTGGATGATCAAATAATTCGAAGAATACGGGTGAAATATTATTATTATGAGGTCAGTTATGAATGTGATGTGAAAGATGGTATATGTATGTCAAAGGATAAGTATTTTTTGTATAAAAGGAGAATTGATTCTTTTACTTATAATAATTTGAAAGAAGTTTTCATATATGTATTAGAGAAATATAACAAGATTCGAATGTGTTTGATGAGACAAGAATTGATAAGTCTATATCAGAAGAGATGTGAATCATGTGTGCGATATTATTGTTTGTGTGATAGTAAGAGACGAATGAGAAAATCCATTTGGTGTAATGGCACTTGATTTATATTTTTAGTATTAATATTAAGGATATTTGTAGGATCAATTTCTGTGAATAATATCATATATAATAAATAACTCCATTTGATATTCTTTTTTGAATACCAGATGGAGCATTGTTCACATAACTTTAAAATGGAGGAATATTTGAAAAAAATCAAAGAATTTGAAGATTATCAAAGAAGTCATCTTGAATTTTCGAAATATGTTCAAGCATTTGCAATTGTTTCGAATAGAAAATTTAGTAATGCAAATGAAGCGAATAGTGTATTCAAATATAATTTTATATAGATGATGAATGCGAAACAAGAGATTGAAATGCATAAGGCAAATTCAAAGATATTTTCAATCGTGTTGCTTATTGATAATGATCGAAAGGTATGGATAAGTCATCAGTGTAATGTGGATAAGGATTTTTTTGGACTTGTTCAGGTTCCGGGTGAACAATATGAGGATGGTGAGGATTATTTGACGTGCACGATTCAAGAGGTTAGGGAGAAAATGGATATTGAATTATCTGAAGATGATCTTCATTGAATGTGTAAACATGAATTTTTTTCCAATTTTGATGGTGTGAATCATCTTTATCAATGTGCGATATACTATGCACATGTGAACAATTTAATTCTGGAATGATTGGAACCTGAAAATAATGAAGATTGAAAACTTTATTCATTGGATAATATGGTAAGCATGAAAGATCAATTGATCCCATCATTGATCGAAAAATTCGATGAGATTAGAAAGACAATTTCGAGGATTAAGAAGAAGAAGCATAAGAGACATCTAGTTGTAGAGAAAATTGTGGAGGGGGTGATGATGACGTGAGTGTGGAATCTGATGACATTAGTAGACAAAAGAAAAAATCGAAATCAAATGTTACTGAGGATGAGATGAAGATTGAATGATTGATTGTATTTTAAAATTATTATTATTAATTTATTTAAATATTATTTATTTTATTTGAATAAAAAGTTCCATCTGGTACTTGCATGAATGTGGGTACTGGGTGGAACATGATTTGCGTGAATATAGATAATGAAGACTAGAAAGATGATGACACTTTTATTTTTAGAAAAATTTTTATTTAGCAAGATCTTTTTTTGGTTTTTAATTTATCTTTTTGTCAATGAGGTGACAACTTTTATTTTGCAATATGCTTATTCATTCAAGAAGAAGAAGAATCCTGAGATTATTATTTTAATGGATGCAATTGAAGTTGGGAAGATGACATATGCTAATGAATTGAAGTATCAACTTGAATTTGAGGGAACGAAGGTATATCTTTTGGAAGAATGTCTCTATTATTGGTGAGGGAATTTGGCATGTTACTTGTGATCCTGGAAAATTTTCATTTTTCTTCTAACATGTGATCTTGGAGGTGTATGAAAAATTAATGACGAAATTGAAGATGATGAGATCATATGATTATATTATTCTTGATAGAACTTATCTTGATACGAACGTGTTTACTCAATTGATGGTGGATAAAGATGATTTGATTGAATATTTGAAAGATTGTAAGAGGAAGATCACATTCCCATTTTCTGTGAATAAGGTGATATATTTGAAACCTAGGGCTGATGTAATGATTAGTTATTGTGTGAAACGTGGTCATGAATCTGATAGGGGTCAAGAAGATTATTTGATTGATGTATACAAGAAGTATAAGATCGAAGAGATTGATAAAAGTTAGCAAATTTTATTATATTTCAATGTTTTGAAAATTTATCATTATGAATTTAAATTTTGATATTATATATTAATAAATAAATAATTCTATCTGATATCTTGTTTGGGATACTGGATGAAAGTTAATTTGCATAAATATGAATGATTTTCCTGAACGTAACGATTTCATTAAGTACAAAAATTATTCAAATGGTTTTGATTTTTTGCTGATTGATGTGGAGGATGGTTTGGAGTATGAGACGAAGAGATATATATTGAGACTTCATGGTATCATGAGAAATGGTAAAAAATTGAGAGTCATGTGACCGGGATTCGCGTGTTCTTTGATATTATGGTTCAGAAATACTGTATGAGATGAAAGAGATTTTGATGATTGTGGGTGTTCATGAGGGATATAAGATAATCGAAAGATATTACTTTAAGGGATTTAGTGAGAAGCCTGACCGATTTGTGAGGGTGTATTTTTTGAATCATTATGATCGAAAGAAAGCTTTGAAGCATGTCAAGGATATGTATTTATGTTCCAATGACATGACGTTCCATTATTGAAAGATGGCATATGAGAATAAGATCAATCTGGCTCAATGGAATTGGATCGATATGAATCCGATATACATTCATGATGGCATACGATGTTATTGAAAGATGGTGAATGTGAGATTGGATCAAATAAGATTGAGTGAAAATCCATCCAAGGAACAGAAGATGATGATTATAACTTGGGATATCGAGATGTATAGTGAATGAAGGGTGAGCAATATTTCCGATGTACAGTATGATGAGGATGAAGTTTTTATGATATGTTGTACAGTGCATTGGAAGTATTCGGTTGAACTGATGTGCCAGATATGTTGACCACAGAGAAATCGAATAAGGATGAGGCATGGAAATTGTGAGTGTCGAGAGACCAGAGATCAATAATCTTGGATTTTGTGAATTGTGTGTCTCGTTTGAATCTGAATGTGATGATTGGATTCAATGATACAGGATATGATTGGCCATTTATTTTGAAGTCATGTAAAAAGTTTGATATGTTTGAGAAATTTGCAAATGTGATGTTGGGTAGAAGGGTGACAAAGGAAATGAGTGTGATAACGAGTTATATTAAGTTTGACGATAGTAAGAAGAAGAAACTGAGAAAGATGTTTGATTTGAATACGAACAATTCAAAAATCAAGATTAATCCAGATGAAATTGCAGAGAGCATATATTTCAGAAGACCAAGGACACTTATGATAGATACTCGAATTGCACTTCGAAAGATATATCCAACATCACCTCAGAGTTCGCTCAAGTATTTTTTAAATTTATTGGGATTGGAGTCCAAGGTGGATTTGCCGTATAACCAGATAAAAAGTTATTATGAGAATTTGAAGTTTAGAAGAGAGTCGGAAACACGATTGTGAGATGAGATGTATAAGATTGCAAAGTATTATATAGTGGACACGCGTCGATGTTAGGAGTTGATGATTAAGATGAATATAATTGATTCTTATCAGTTGTTATCAAGTGTTTCATATGTTTTATTACATGATTCATATTGCTATGCAATTGGCATGAAGGTTCAAAATTTGATAGGTGTGATAGCGAATTAAGTTGGAATATTAATTAATTGTGTGAAGAATGAGAATGTGGAGAAAGGTAAATACCCAAGTACGTATATGTTTTCTTTGAAAAAGGGATTGGAGAATGGGTGATTAGTGACGGAATTGGATTTTGCATCTTTGTATCTGAGTTTGATGATGATATATAACTTATCACCTGAGAAGATTATTTGAGATATCAGTTAAATTATGATTTATATGAGATTAATTTTGAGTTTAATGGAAGAAACGTGCATGCGTGGTCGGTGAGACAGGGTGGTGATGATGAAAATAATGGAATATATATATCAATCTTGAAAAATTTGATGAAGATGCGTGGTGTGGAGAAGAAGAGGTTGAATGAATTGAAAAGACAGATTAAATTGAATCAATTTGAAGGTATCCAAGATGCAAAATTACAATTTGAACATGATCATATGAACCTGAAACAGAATGCGATTAAGGTTTATATGAATAGTTTCTATGGAGGGGCAGGGGATCAATCGTCACCATTATTTATGAAAGAATTGACGGGTGCCGTTATAGCTGCAGGATGATATAATATTAAATTGGTTGCAGAATTTATGAAGGAGTTGGAGTTTTCGATTAAATATGGAGATACTGATTCATTGTATTTGACGTATCCAGATGAATGCTATGTTGAATGTGATCAAAAATATTTAAATAAGAAGATGGATAAGAAAGAATATTGAAGTGACATAGTCAAAATAATGATGGGAGTGATGAATGACTTGAAGGATCGGGTGAATAAATATTTAATGAAGGATAATGGCACATCATATTTGAGAATGGTATATGAGGAGGTTCTGTTCCCGGTGATGTTTCTGGGTAAAAAAAAATATTTTGGAATTCCACATATCGATGTACCAATTTTTATCCCAAGAAACTATTTGTGAAAGGTGTGAATATTGTGAAGAGAGGAAGGTCAGAATTCTTTTGTGATTTTTTTAACAAGGTTATGTAGAAGATTGTGGATGTGAATAATATAAGTGATGTGCACGAATTAATTGAGAAATCGATACGTGAGAGCATGATGAAAAAACATGATTTTAAGATGTTAGCGTCTTTGGCGTCATATAAACCAAATAAAAAGAATCCGATAAATCATTTTGTGGAGAGAATATTAAAAGAGGGTATCAAGATTGAACCTGGAGAATGATATCAATATCTTGTGATCAAAAAAACAAGTGACAAGATTAATGAAAAAGCAATTTTATTGGATCAATTCGATGACAACATTAATAAGTTGGACATGGTTTAATATTTTAAGAGTTTGATTGGTATGTGTGCGAGATTTATTAATTATTATCCAGATTTTCAATCTAATGACATGATGGATGTGGATGATGATGAGAAATTTGATAAAATGGATGAAGAATCGCAAAATTTAGCAGAAAAATACTTGGAGAAATTTATTAGAATGCTGGATGACAATAGGCAACACGATACTTATGTGTTTGATAAATTTAATATTTTAGAATTGGCAAAAATTGATGTGCAATTGGAAAGTAAGAAATGAAAATGTGAATTTGGTTATGGGTACATACAGAAAAAATTAACAAGATATTTTGATTAATTTATTACATAATAATATATCAAATAAAACTATATAAATATCATGTTTTTATATTTGAAAAAATAAATTACTTGAAATGATTTCTATTACGACATGGATGGGAGATCGAAAGACTCATTTAAAACTCAAGAATCAAGTACATGTTGTTCGCAAGAGAGATGAAGTATATCTCTAGGTCCAATTGACACAAGGACAAACTATGATTTGTGATATTAAAAATTATCAGCTTCTCAAACAATCGATATGGTATGCATCAAAACAAGAAAATACATATTATGTTCTTAGAAATCAAAATCCACGTTGTTTCCATTAATTAGTTAAATCTGAATACAAGGTTATCGATCATGTAAATCGAAATGAATTAGATAATCGTCAAAAAACTCTTTCTTGAAAATTTTCAAAAAATCATAAAAATTTTCTTATTAGGCAAAAACACAAAAACCCATCCCCAGCTACAAAGTAGCAACCTTGAAATGGCCTCCAACAGGCGAATGAGAAGTTTAAGAAGACAAACAACACCCAAATATAATATTGATAAGATTAGCAAGAACAATGGCAGGGTCTTGAAGGTCAAAGCAACAACACTGACTTTCCAACTCAGACACACCCCACTTGGAACAAGAACAACATCTTCAAAAAAAACGGTAGATAAAGGGAAGGACTGAGAAATCACAACCGGACCAATAAAAGAAATGGAGATAGAGGGAAAAGAAGTGACCACGGAAGAGAAAAAGGAACAAAGTGGGCAGTCCACGGAACCATTAGAAGATAGCAGAGCAAGCTCCCCACCACAGTTCAGGAATCAGAAGAGAGAGGCAACTCAAGTCAACAGCAGCAAGGTGAACAGATGAACATAATCAACCAGGCTGACTTCAGCTATGCCAATCAAGAAGAAACAAATGGAAGAGAAAATAATACAATAGAACCTCAGCAGCAAGAGACACTTATACCCGGAAAAGCTTACATTAACCCAGAACAGGTACCAGGACAAACTCCTGAGGAAAAAATAGACTTCATTAAGCATAAAATGGGACAACTCCCCTCTCAAAAATATGTGAGATACAAATACCCAATCGGAAGCCTACAGATCGCCACTATTTTTAGTAACTATGAAGATGCACAAAGAGCATGTGAGATCAATATCACAGACAATGAAAACACCAAATTTAGAAAGGTCACCTTACTAAAATCCCAAGATAGCAATTCACACACTGTTCGAGTATGGGACGCCCCTCTTCACTTCACCAAAACTAATCTGGCAGAGTTCTTTGATGAACAAAGAAGCATTGATTACATAACCTTATAAAAAGTAGGCCCATTCCAAACCACGAATATCACATTCTCCAACATGTCAGATTACATTAAGATAAGTCAGAAGTGGGTACTCACTAAAGGACTATATTTATGTAGAATATTTCCTTTCTATAGAATACATGAAATCAAAGAACAAAGGGAGTGTCACAGTGCCACACTCATGCAACTTCTACACAATACTACTGCAGCAGACCTGGCTGTCATAATCACCAGCACAAAAGCAAAGTCAGTATACATCCCTCATGATGACAACGGCCAGACAAAGAGGTTTGCCATCTTCCCCTTTGCAACCAGAGAAGAACTGGTAGAAGCCAAAGCAACAGCCCCGATGATCAATGGAACTCAAACACAATGGGTCAACTGCGAAACCAAACTATGCCATATCTGTGGCTCCCCTGAACATAACTACAATACATGTCCAGACAGAACAGAGATGCCTCACCCAAGACAACATAGCAATAGATTCAATAATTCAAGACTCCCTTCTCAGCGGTCCAATAAAACAAGCCCATACACAATAATAGAATGTACAGAACCAACAACAATTATCAGAGCTACGCAAACATTCTCAAGTATGGAGGAAATGCCAAAACTGATCAACGTGAAGAAGACGTCAGAAGAATACTGGCGTCAATCCAGAAAGATATCAAAGAAATGAAAAGGGCCTTCCAAGACTTGAACGAAAGAGTCGATGCCTTAGAACAAGAATGTGCCAACAGAGATACCTTGAAAGCATTGACCAACTAATGAAAGAGTTAGAAGAGGATACAACTGAAAGTAGAGAGGGACAGACAACAGAAACCAGTACTAGAATCCAGGACATCAAGAAAACTCAAGAGGCATACCAATAGCAACTCAACAAAATGAGCACAACAATGGAAGAAGCAATTAACCTTTTCAAACTCTCTCAATAGACTGTTCTTTCTAGTCACAACCCATCTCAATAACATGATAAATACCAACTCAGCAAACTCCCTAATAAGAGAAAGTAACAAAACGAACAACATATTAGCAACCATTCAATTTTTGGATGAACCAGCAATACATTACAACAGCAATACTCAAATGAAGGAAACTACCTACATAGACAAAAAACAAAAAATCAACCACCCAATCTGGACATTCGTGATACATAACATAAGAGAGATGGTAGAGGAAAACAAATGGAAACTCTGGACAGAATATTTTTCTGAGAAACAATGGAAAATCATCATTACTACTGAAACAAACGGAGACATGCATCAGATCAAACACTGGAAACAACAAGGCTATCACTTGATAACCTCAATAGATCTCGAGCAAAAAATCAGACATGGCGTAAGTATAGCAATACATGAAGATATCATATCAGAATCTTCAGGAAACAAGAGATAGCAGGTAGAGCCATTGCGGTAGACATGGCTTTTCCAGGAAAACACAGGCTAAGGGTTATAGGAATATACTTGCCACCAGGGAGTAACAACAAAGAAGACAGGAAAAGAATAGAGTATGACACCCAACAATGGATTTCACAAGCAGTTAAAACAGGAATGTACATAATAATAGAAGGAGATTTCAACGCTACACCAAATCCCGCCACTGACAAATCATGCAAACAGAAGAGAATAAACAATCACTGGCCAGAATCTGAGCTGTTGAAATGGCTGATAGCACAAAACTTCATGGATACTTTTAGATTGTACAACCCCATACAAACAGCATACACGTGGAGCAATGGAAGAGAGGCACACAGCAGAATCGATCAAATTTGATATCACTCCAAAGCACTTGGTTTTCAAGAAGTGCATAGATAGTAGATCATCTGGATCTCCTACACAAGAGTGACCATAGAATAATGATCGTGAGAATAGAGACATGGCAACTAGACTGACTAAAGATCCAAAAAATTCATATAGCAACCACCTGTACAATTGGCACAACACTGATGATAAACAATGGGAGAAATTCAGTAACACAGTCGAACAAGAGATGCAGCGACAGGACACATCACAACAGGAAAAGATAGACAAGTTATGGCACAGTTTCAAGTATTCAATCCTACTAGCCGCAAGTAAGCATATAAAGAAGTTAAAGTCACAGAAAAGAGCCAAAAACACAGATAAGGCTCCAACAATATACAGGAAAATCATTAACATCCAGAGACTATCAGAAATACTGTAAAGGCACATTGATGCCCTCAACAAACAAACTGCATAACTAATTAGGGAACAATTTCTCAAGGTCAAGGAGGATTTCTCAGAATTAGCTATAGAATTAGAAAAGTGGCAATCGGAGCACCCAAATAGATATCAGACTCTCTGGAAAAAAGTTTGTAGAGAATACATAATAAAATACAAGACAGCAGCCAAAGTAGTAACAAGTTTCAAGCGAAACAAGAAATTGCGATTACACATAGAAAAAAGACAACAATGGCTGCAAGACAACAAAAAAATAATGATAAACAGCATTCTGGAAAAATCCAACAGATCTATAGTCATGGACAAACTCATTGTGGAAGAAGACAAACATATAGAGATAATCACAGATCCAGAAGAGATCAAAAGAAGAGCCTCAGAGCACTTCGCAATATGGATCCACCAAAGAAGGACCATCCCAATAATCAACTTCCCTAGATGGGAAAAACAGTACGAACTGAAAGAGAAGATTCTAGACTGTTGGTATAACAAACTAACAGAGCAAGTTACCATACAAGAAGTCAAAACTATAATAAAAGATAGAAGCTCCAAATCAGCCCCAGGCCCAGATAGTATACCATACCTGGCGTACAAACATCTCAGACCAAAAGCCTTAAACTGGCTGACAAATCTCTTTAATAGGATCCTATCACAAGGGGAGACACCCAGAGAATGAAGCACAGGTCATGTATATTCCATACCAAAGCCCACAGACTGGAACAATAGGATCGATATCACTAGACCCATTACACTCCTAATCGCAGGAAGGAAAATTTTCATAAAGATCATCAATGATCGTCTTGCACGAATCTATATAGAACACAACATACTCAGTGAGCTAAATTGGGCAGCACTTCCTGGAAGCAGCACACAAGCTCCCATACATATAATTAATTTCTGCATAGAACAAGCATGCAGAGAGAAGAAGAAACTATGGATCCTAAGTCAGGACATGGCAAAAGCTTATGACTCAGTCAATATAGAGATGTTGGAGAAGACGATGAAATGCATCAAAATACCACAAAAAGCAATAAACATCATACACATACTTCTCAGAGAAAGAGAAAACAAAGTTATCACTATACATGATCTCAGCTCATGTTATAATATACTGGATAGCATAGATCAGGGAGACACAATCTCCCCTCTTCTATAGTGCATTTTCTATGACCCTCTTTTAGTAGAGATCGAATCTTCGAACATGGGATATAGATACTCAACCAAGTTCAAAGAAAACATTGACAGGCCATACAGGAAGA
>CAJVPT010004578.1:0-13252 GCA_910592055.1 Acaulospora colombiana | reverse complement strand
TTAAATTTTTATATTATTTAGATAATTTTTTATTAAGTTATAAATAAATAAAGAATTTTAAAAAGTTTTATTACACACTGTATATATATATACAGTATATATATTTTATAAGTTTAAAAATATGTTAAAGTAGATAATATTAATATATTATTTATATATTTACAATAAATTGATTATAAACAATTTTATAATTCTATATATTTATTATTAACTAATCAATAATATTAATAATATTATTATAATAAATATATTAAAATAATAATTATTAATAAAATATAATAAAAAATAAAGAAAAAATTTCTTTTACTAATACCTTTTTTTTAAAAAATTTCTTTTTTTAATAATTTCTTTAGAAAAGAAATACCAGCTTAGAATACTATACAATTAAATATAAAATAATAAATATAATATTTAGCAATACTTTACAAGACTTTTTAGAAATCAAAAAAGTTTCAAAAACAATACTTAGATTTTCATTTCTTAGTCCTATTTTTATTAAAGAAAAGAATCATACTATTAAACTAATTTACAGTAAGCTTAAAAAAGTCTAATATCAACTTTCCAAGCTTTTAGTAGTTCAGCATCAATTTATATCTTTTTAGATACTAGAAGAAGCTTTATAAACAATAGTTCTGCTAATAAATCAGAAAAAACTCAAAGTTTATAAAGCTCAAAAAAAACATTAAAGGCTTTCAAGAACTAAACAGTAGAGTATCCTAATTTTATAATTATATCTAATTAAACAACAAAACAAGTGATATTAATATATATAAGTAAAAAGAATTAGCAATAAACAATACAACAAAGTTCATTAAAAATCTATATAAATAAATTGATATATCACAATAAAAGCAGATCAATAACTATTATTCTCATAAATAAATAAAATTAAATAGTAAGAATTATTGACTATTTGTAATAAGCAAAAATTAACTTAATAAACAAATTAGTTAATTCTATAAAAACCTTATAAAATAATATAAATAAACAATGATAAACAAGATACAATAAAACAATAATTTATTCTTAATTTTATATGACATCAAAAATAATTAATACACAAAAGATTATATAAATTATAAAAAAAAAAGAGTTCTATATTCTCGATGCAATAATTAGAATAGTAGATAAATATAACTTAAGAAAAGAAATATAGGTTATATAATAATTTTCAATATTCTCTCTATACAAGATAATACTTTTGATTAAATTTCAGAACTATTGAAATATTTGATACTAGATAGTATCCTAGCCAAAATCCTGAATATAGATTCAATTATATTTATTAAAACTAAAGTTCTTAAATAACATATTTTTTAATTTTTATTGAAAAAAAAATTTGAATATATTCTTGAATAAGATACTCTCACAACTCTTACTTCTTCTCATATTTCAAAAATTCTATAAGAAAAGTAAAAGCTAGATAATTTCAAAATAATAAATCATATTCTAGTTGACAATTCTATCTTGAAAAAAGATGTGAATATTTAACTAACAACTATAATCAAATTCAAATAATATAGAAATTGAAATATGTAATAAGGAACTGAAAAATAAACTTGAAATAAAAAATATATAGGAAAAAGTTGAAGGAGAAAATATAGCTAAACAAATCTTCTATAATATATTAAATAGATCCAAGTCAACTAGTATCAATCTACTTCATATTTCAGAATAAGAGAAAAATAAAATAAAAATATTTATATTTAGAATATCAGAAAAGATAAAAAATATAAAAATAACTTATTTCCAAGATATATTGAGTTTACTTAAAAATAAAATATATAGTTATTTAAAAAAGATTTTTTTAATAGCAATGTGTAAATAATTTTTAACTTTAATGAAATAAAAAATGCTTTACAATGTATAGAGAAAATTAATAAAAAAGAAGAAGAAAACTTTATTTTAATCTCTATACAAACAGACAAATAGAAAAACTCATACTTCTCATAAAAAAAAAAATTCTTTAGGCAAGAAACTGAGAAGAGAAATAATATTATAATCACTATACTAATATATTTAGACAATAACTACACATGGCAAGAAATAAAAATTGTTAAAAAAGTAATAAACATCCATATATATAATTACTTATATTCTTAGAAAAGAATTAAAATATAGTTTATTTTAATTTAACCTAAAGATCTAAATTATAGATAGTTCATCCATATCAAAATAAAAACTTTTAGAACTATTTTTATTCAATATTAATCAAATAATCATGAAATAGATGATAATTTCAAGAACTATAATACCCAATATTTACAATTATATAGTATATACAATATTTATACTAGTCTTATAGCAAGAACAGTAAAGTATATAAAGACTATGGCATGTTATATATCAAGAAATCTAAATTTTTTTTTTAAACATACAACATTCCATTTTATTGAATTTATATACAGGTACATGTTACTTTGTCAAGTAAAGGTTGTATTACAAGTATTTTTCCCATGTGTCTATTGTACATAATTATAATAAAACCAATTGTTATCTGGTCTGATAGGTACCTGCCACCATCGGCAATAGAGCTCCAACTTTGAACCCTTGTGGCATGTTGTCCTCATTATAGACTAACATACCTAGACACTATTAGCATATTCCTTGTAGATTTCGAAGATATTATGGGTTTCACAAAGGATATTGAATGTGAGATTTGTGGGGTATGCATTCATTTTGTTGAGTGTAAGGTTTCTGTGTTTTGTTTTGTTGAGTAATCGCTTATGTTTCTTTCCTTTATTTTCAGTTGATATTCCTTGACATTTCTCCCAGTGGTGTAGATGCTCGCACCTGTCTATCCAGATGTTGTAGGTCTAGAATCTAATGATATTGCAAATGCTATTGATGGTTTCTGCTATTTTGTTGGTTCTGATATATTTACCAATAGTCTTTAGGACAGTTTTGCTAATGCTTCCTATGATGATCTTGTTCCACATGTTATTTGTAGCTATAGTTGATATGAGCTCCTGTCTGATGTTGCAATCAATATTATTGTCTATTCTTGTTGTTATTTCCTGGTGTATAGTATTTAGTGTAACTTGTTCGATGTCTATGTCATGAAATGGGCATCTAAATAGATAAATGTTGTTTTCTGTATATAGACACATGAAATATAGGTCTGATATATAGATTTCAGGGCTTCTAGTATAAAGCTTGTCTATTGTGAGAAGCTCTTTATTCCATAGTTTGAGTGTGAAGCTTCTTTGTGAGTAGTCCCATGAGTCTGTTGTATTTAGGTTGATGGCTAACAGATGGAGTCTCTGAGTTGTTTCCTGCCAGTTTATGTCTTCTGCCTATTGTTTAATAAAATCTTTGTTTCTGTTTAGTATAATCCACTGATATGTTAGCTGTGTTTGTCTTATGGACTTGATGATCTTTCGAATGGTTGTGGTGATTTCTGTTTGGCTTTTGTAGTGGAAGATGAGAATGTTGTCTTTGAGGATAGCATCAGTTAGTTGTTCCTGTGGGGTGGTCATGTTTTTGTTGTTGTGGTGCTTCATCAGTCTATCAGCTTTAAGGAAAGGGTGTATGGTAGTATGGCCATATTCTTTATTAAATATATTATATAATATCGAATACACTCAAACTCATGTACCAATACAAGTAATATACTACATATTATAGGATTGTTACATAAAATAATTATATAACTATGGATAGACTATTTTTAGTATAATAAAAATTATCTAATCACATAATTACTATATATAACAACTATTAAGGAAGAACATGTGATATTATCTTCATTTTTTTCAAACCAATTTTTAAAAGTAATTTGGTTATCAGACCATTGTATACTCTAACCTGTATCAAAGATTTTTGATACTTCGGTATGGTGCCAGTGAATTTCTTCTCCCATCAAGGTCTTCCGATCATTAAACTTGCAAAATCCTGACAAGTATATGTTGATAGACATATGACCAGTGTACAGTTTACTTTTTTGCGTTAGACTTGTTTAAATAAGAATATCTTTTAAGATACTTTTGTATCTGGAGTACAATTCATTATCAAGAATTCCCTCATTTGCCCAATCTTTAAAAAAATCATTTATTTGACTGGTAGATAAGATTCCACGTGTAGCATAGCTCCTTACAACAAAATCAAAAGAGTTGTCGACATGATTGTAGTTCATTACTAAAAATAAGTTACCTGGTATCAATCTACAATTCAGATAGAGCAAGTAATCACCTAATTTATCTTGTCCTAATGATCTGATGGCATCAATGACTGTATCTGTGTTGAGATTATCAAAATCGGCATTGATAAGTATTATTGCATTGTCTATAGCAGTAAAATGGGTGACCTTTCGCTTCTTTTGTAAAGTTTTTGATGTCTCAACTTCTATAGCTATCAGTTTATATATGCTATTTAAGTGCCTCTTTCTTGCTGAGTGACTGTTGAAGTCTTCTTCACAGACTGTACACTTGCATGCCTTCAGAGGTGGAAATTGTTTGACATTCAGTTGTTTGTGAGCAGGTAGATCTGGCTTTTTTTCCTTCTGAAACCAATTTTTATATGGTCTTTATTTTCTCTTCTTTTTTGAAGAGCCAGTATTTATTTGCTGAGTGGGGTGATAGTTCATTTAGAGTTACTAAAACAAATAGAGGAGGCTCTTTCTATCCATTTTGTGAAAAGTTTCTTGACTTGAGATAACTGTTCAATTGATTCCGAGTATTTAAACACAGTGCCATAGAAAAGATTAATCTCTACAGAAATGTATATCATAATATTGGTTTGTATATAAGAACTTCACTTCATTGTTTACTTTTATGAAAATTTCCTTATAAGGAAATTTTGTTTTTGAAAAAGTGTTAAACAAGAAAGAGTTTTTTTTTGAAAATTCATGCAAGAAATCTAATTATACTTAAAAAAAAAGAATATACTATTATATATTTTACAACAATAAGAGATTTATATAAAGTCTTAAAATAATATATCTTATATATAGACATAAACTTTATTGAAGTGTAAAGGAACACTTTATATAAGAAATGATATAATATAATGAAACTGTTCAAATAGAGTATACTAGTGATAGTGAGAAGTTCATCTATTCCAAAATATTATAAACAAATCTAATTTAAAACAGCATAACTAAGTAAATATTTGAAGTCTTATAAGGATCAATAGGTATATAACTTTTGAAAAGAACTCAAAAATAGAAATGGTAACTAAAAAAGAACTACATATAAACCAAAGAGAAAGAAAATTTAACACTTATAACAAATAACAAAATTCAAAAATAATAAAATTCTTTAAACATCCTGTTACTGGTAATAATAGAGAGCCACTCAATTATCAAAATAAAAAAAAATCTACTATCAGATCAGAAAGTTCATTTCCTGAGAGTAAAAAGAAGTAAGACTCTTTTTATTATATTTTTTAAAATCTCAAAAAATTAAACAATAGAAAAGGTCGAATTAAAAAAAATACACAAAGCCATATTGAAGTAAGAGAAAAAAAATGGAACAATCACTTTTAAAAACAGTATCAATTCAATCATAGTATATCAGAACTGAGCTAGATATTCAAGAAAAATTAAGCTTATCCTAGAGAAAAAGTACAAAAATAATAATATCATCAAATAGTAATATAACTTCTTCTAATAATATATTTAATGCATCACTTGATGATTTCATTAATATAATTAAAAATAATATAATTAGAAAATTGGAAAATAAATATAATTTATATAATAAATATACTATAGATATCTTATAATAAGTGATACTATAATTATTAGAACATATAATATTAGAAATATTAATACTAATTTAACTCAACAAAGATTATATAAACTAACTAGAAAACTCAACACTAACATTTTAGGTATTAATAAGATAAAATTAGTTGAAGAAGTAACTAATTTTGGCTTCAACTTATAACAAACACAAGTTTTTTTTATAGTAGTAACAATAGAAAGTCTAGAGGATATAATATAGGACTTTTAATTAGCAAAAGTTTGAAGGGAAACTTAAAAGGATAGAAGGTTATATAATAAAAGATAACTTTCTATTAATAATAAGCAAACTTTATATTTATCAAGTCTATCTTCTATCAGAAAAAGTAAAAAGTAGATTATTATAGCAGATACTTTAAAGAAATATTCTAGATAAGTAGAAAAAATATTTTAAAATTATAGTAATAAAAGATTTTAATGCTATTATTAATCAATGATAACTGACTAATAACAAACAAAAAGATTTCAAAATATGGAAAAACTGAGATAGGTTTTTTAATTTTCTAAAAAATTGGAATTATATAAATATTTAAAACTCCTGAAAAGAAAAAGACAATACTTTCATATAAATAAACAACATATTATATAGTAAAATTGACTATATTTGATTATCATTAGAAATCAGTTTGAACAATATATATAACTTCAAGAATTTATTTCAGTTAAAACATTAATAAGAAGTAACTATATGTTATTATTAATAAGAATAACAATAAACAATCTGCTAAAAAATCAAGCTCAGCAGCAATATAAAATAAAAGAAAAATGAATATTTGATCCTATAAACTCTACAGATGAATAATAGAAAAAATTCAAGCATAGAATAAAACTTTGACTTTCTGATATAAACTTATATAATTAACAAGAATCAAAGAACAGTACTTAAGAACTTATGAATATTTAATAGAAACTCAAAGTAACAATTATTAAAAATACATATAAGTATTTAAAAAAGAAAAAAATCTATTCCACTTCAAATAAAAAGACTAAAGTAGAACCAGAGATTTTAAGATTTTAAAGTCTATAGGAAAACCAATAAAATTTATTTTCTACTAAAGAAATCATAGGTAAATTGGGATACAACAACTTTAAACTATATATAAAAGACTATTACAAACTTATATAATCTATTGTATATAAAAATTTTTTTAATTAGAAACTGTTTATTCCTAAATATTAAAACAAAATTCTAACCAATTAAGAAATATTACCAGAATAGAGCATACTCTTAGAATGATATACAAGAAAAAAGAAAGACTTTTTGTTAAAAAAAGATACTATATAATAGATATGAAGATATTGAGATTAATTATTAAATATAGTCTTAAATTAAAATTGATCTAAAATAACTTTAGACTGGATGTTAATCAAAAATCAAGAAAAAGTGAAATATATAGCTACCAATTTATAAACTATCAATAATATGGTAAAAAACTATTATCAGAAAGCTTTTAAAAGAAGGAATACCAATTTTAAAAGCCTATATTCTTTGTAAAAAAGAAAATACTAATCAAAAGAATGGATTAATCTAAAATAGAATCTATATTACTAATAAAGAAAATCAAGATAAAAAAACCAGAAGATATTGTATATTATAACATCTTTTCAATAATAAAGTAACTAATTCTTTATATATTAATTATAAAATACATAAGTATTTGAATTCAAAAGAAAAAGAAATATTATACTAACTTTTATACGAAGTCTTAATCACTGGTTGAATATCCAAAAAATAAAAAAGTAGTAATATCATTTCTATTCTTAAACTCAAGTCTTAGAAGTGTAAAACTAGGTTTAAAAATATATATATATAAACAATAACTATAACATATCCAGTAGCAGTTCAATCAATAACCACAATAAAAACACAATCTTTAATTTAATATCTTAATCACTTTTCAAAATAACAAAAAAGTATTCTTTAACTTTATCAATAGTATACTTAAAATAAATACTATAAACTTAATATAAAATAATAATAGCAATCCATTAATACCATAAGACTTTGATACTAAAGAAAATTTTATCAACAATTGACTTGAAAAAGTAATAATATAAGAAAATCAAAATCTAGTCAAACAAAATCAACAAAAATCTATGGAAAATATAATTCAAAAATCTATAGACTGGATTACAAAATATAGCAAAAAATATTATAAAATATATATCTTTATCAATAAAATCTCCAGCAATGATATTAATAATAAACTTAAATATGTGCAAAAATTTCTTTCTTAACTGAAATCTTTTATTATAATTAGATTAAGCAAATTAGCAGAAATTAGTAATGTAATAGTTCTTTTTGAAGCTAAAAAAGATATAGAAAAAATCAAAAAGCATCAAAATTAATAACAATATAACTATACACATGCAACTAGTACTGTTTTACAATAGTATTAAAGTCAAAAATAAAACTATTAGAGTATGAAATATTCCATACAATACAACAATAGTTGATATTTATATAACACTATCTCAATTTAACAACATCAAGTTAATAAAAATGCAAACATCAGGTATGTGGCAATTAGCTGATATAAAATTTCATAAATAACAAGTATATGATTCTGTTAATAACAAATGATCACTTTCATTTAAAGAAGATTTGATCAAGATATTTCTCTTCTTGAATATCAGACAAATAAATGAAGAAAAAGACATACTGTATATACTGTATATTAAAGCTTATCAATTTCCCACTAAGCATCATGAATATGATTTCAAAAACTTAATCTATAAAATAAAAGTATAAATATATAATATTTTCAAAATAGCACAATCATATATCAGAAAGTAATATGCATCCTTAAGTTTTAAAAATAAAGATACATCCAATAGCAAAAAATATCTATTCAATTATTGGTAATACTGAATTAGCATGGGTTTCTTCAATAACTAAAATATATGAAATTTGTTTTAATATAGAACATATTAGTAAAGACTATTCAATTCAAGTAAAATGTAATAAATATAGATAACAAAAACAAACTAATACCAATAAATTTGAAAATCTATATATAAGATTCAAATCAATAGAAATTAACAATAAATTAATGAAATATATAAACAATTTAATCCACACAAGTCCCCTTTTATTTGTTGATGCAATTTAAAAAAAAAAAAAGATCAACTAATATAAATACTAACAATCTATAATAACATCTATTCACTATTAAAGATTCAACTTTTAAAGATATCAATAATATTTTAAAATACATGTATTCAGAAATAAACATAATTAAACAAGATATTGCTAAACTAAATCAAAGAATCAAAGATATTAAGAATAATATTCAAGATCTCTATACTTCATAAATCAAAAAGACCATCTCTCAATTAATACAAATAAAGTCAATAAAAAAGATAATATCAGTATCATATTTAATATCACTAAGAAAAAAGAGTTACCAGTTTTGCAATAGATATTAAAATTGAGTAAGCCTAGATTATAAATCAAAAGAACATAATTAATAATTTATATAATTAGTAGTTTATCAATAGAACAACTTATTACTACTTAAGCAATATATATGACCTATGGATCCATAGTACAGTGATTAGCACTCAATAGGTCATATCATAAGATCCATAGATTAAATTCTTCAGGGAGCAAAACCTCTAAAAAGCAGGTATCGATCTGATTTATTGGCATAACTGTAAATTAATTGATGTTTCATATATAGCTGTGATCACCCGAAGACTCTGCTATCAAACTGTGGTCACAGACCAGTACTATACAAGATTGTAATATGGTTGAATGTCTAAAATTGGATAGGATTATCCTTGGTGCAATTGCATTATTATGTCTGATAACAAGAAGAGTAGATATTAAAACTGGTAGTATGCTGCTGAAGGATAGGTGATAAACAAGTCAGCACTTCAATCGGGAGATAGAAAAAGGTTCTTCCAGTCAATCGCTTAGGCTTTTATCAAGAATTTAAGTATGTGGCTATGCCAAGTTTTACAGACTTAACTATTGGGAGGCCTTGGTGGGAGATGAAAACTGTGAATTACTCTGAAGGACTGAAAACTGGAGTCCAGAATAAAGAAAATTCAATGGCCTGATAACCAAACTACTCTTAATAAAAATAATCTGGGAATAATTAAAAAGGAATCACATGGCTTTCTGATAATAGGATAAAAATCAGTAGTAATTATACATATAGTAAAATAGATATAGCTATTCATATAAATAGGTTTACTAAATATGTATAAGAGCTTAGTTATAATATGTAATCAGATAATTAACTTATACAATATAAATGTGATCAACTTGTACTGACATATTACAAATAAAAGATATGGCTCATTACCTTATACAACCAAATAATAGGAGACACTAGGCTACTTTAAGAACTTTTCAAAATCTCTATAGCAAATGAATAACATTGTTAATTCACAGCATACATAAAGGGATCCCTGGATCACTTTAATATATTCACCCATATGGGATTTGGCTAAATTCTCACTAATCAATTCAACCAATATCACATGTTCAAAAGATAGGCACAAGGCTTGCCATTCTTAACTAGGGCAGAGTTAATGATAATTTTCATAGTAATCTTAACAATTCTCAGAAATATTATAATTGCAATTCACACAGACAGTCAAGATGCTATCAATACAATAAATAAAGTCACACATACTTCAACCTACAAAATGATTAGAAATATCAGAAATTGGAGTATTACATTCAACATCATGCAAAGATGTAAGGACTATCAAATCTAGCTCTCACTATACAAAGTAAAAGCACACATAAGCATTGCTGATAAGGAAACAACTGATCAACTAGCAAAAATCAACTACATCAACATGATGCCAAGCCAAAGAAAACTCAATCTTACTATCACTTCACAAAACAATCTATGCTATGCAATATGGAGACACAATATAATAAACCTGTCAATTAAAGATTTTTACAAGACAGTATTCTATATCAAACATTTAGCTCAATAGAAATTTCTTAGAAGGAATAGAACATAGATAGACACGAAAAAAAAATAAAATAATAGACTGGCAAAGCACCTTTAATTGTCTCAACCCCAGTAATATTAATTATGGAAACACATTGACAACTGATCACAATACTTGAAAATTCGCAATTAACCTTTGAAATGATAAACTACCCACCATGATCAAACTGAACCAATGCAAACCACATATATACAGAAACAAAAACTGTACCAAATGTCAAGAAACAAAAACTACTTCTCATGTCTTCTTATGTACCACAACATGGGAAACATATAGGTAAAAATTAACAAGTATCTTCACACATAATCTGAAAAACTGCAAAGCATCTACCACCACTTCTTCTCTCCATTATATAATAAAGAATATGTCTTTTAACAAATCTGACCAAGCAATCTCAAATCTCATTAAAGATATCATCAGAAAAGACATCATCTTGACAATAAACAACTATATTAATTTATATATAACAATACAACAAATACTCCAAAAGTGCATGAATCAATATAGAGAATTTTTATACTCAATATGAAAGGAACACTGCAAGCATACTATAGAATATGAAATAATAAATAACATTACCAAAAAAGATAAGTGATCTAAAAGCCATACTCAAGTATAACTATCACCAGACACTATATTATTTGAACTACTAATCAAAGACCAATATGTAGACCTTGTCAACCGCTACATAGATTGGTCATTTAAAGGAATCACAAATCTATTCACAATTTTTTCTTTTTTTTTTCTCTTCTAATTTCAATACTAATTAGTCATTCTTGGCATGTTAGATCCTGCAGTGGGTGGCAACAAGCCAATTGGTAAGAAGGATAAATCTATCTTTAGATAGTTACATTTGTATTTTAGAAAGACATAAAAATTGTAAATGTATAATTATGTGTATACAATAAATTTTTCTCACAAATAAAACAAGGATGAACCAGTTTAAAAAAAAAAAAAAAAAACTTAAGTAATATATATAGAAGCTAAATTATAATCTTCTTAACAATAATTATGAATTTATAACCAATTATAATAAATAACTTTTATGATATACTCATAATCAATTCTCAACAATCTTTTCTTTTTTCATTCTCCAATATAATAAATAATTATATCAACTCTCCTTTTAACATATATAATACACATTACTTAAAACCCTATATCAATATTAACAATACTTGATATATTTGCATTAGAAATTTATAAAAATTATTCAATAAAACAAATAGACAATTATGATTTCAATACTGTTACAATAATTACTGAAATATAATAATCATTATTAAAATAAACAGAAATACAAATATAACAAAATATTGGCAATTATATTCTTATAAAACTTAATGATTATAAAATTTTTCAATATATGACTAAGGAATTGCAATTAGCCTAATAGTAGCATGCACTAACAAAGTATTCAATAAAAAAGACTTTCTAGATAAAATTATCTCCTAAACTTGATATTTTCCAATATATATATATAAGAATTATTAGAATATATATTTTACACTTAAATAATAGATATAAAAGACTTATATAACAATAGTATAAAGATCTAATTATATAAGTTTTAAACAAAAACTAGTCTATAATTTTTACAAGTGATCTCAATAAAGTTAGCAACTATCTCTTAAACAAGTACTTAAAGCTAATAATGGGTCCCTAAAGTATTTAGTATATAAAATTTTACAGATCACTTATGTTCCTTTTTGAATAATAAAATTTATAGCTCTTCACTTTAATAGAAATAAAAATCAGAAAATACTATAAATCAGTAATTTGAATAATAGAGAACAATTATGGATAGTTTTTTTATAATTATTAATTTAAAAATTTCAATGTTTTTTAGTGAGGGACATTTGACTTTTGTCTCTATCTCTTTTTTTAGGGTCTATCTTTACTTAAAGCTAAAGATAGGTCCCTAAAAAGGGAAATAGGGACAAAAGTCAAATATTCCTTATTATGAAATATTAAAATTTTTAAATTTATAACTATAAAAAAACTATCTATGGTTGTTTTTCATTATTCAAATTATTTATTTATAATAATTTTTACTTTGTTCTTATTAAAGTAATGAATTATAAATTTTATTTTTAAAAAGGAACATAAGTAATTTATGAAATTTTATATGCTAAATACTTTAGAGACTCATTATTACTTAAAGCATATTCCAAACAAAACAAATAAATTGATTTTATTCTTACAAGAATACTAATTTATATACTTATATACATTAGATATATCAATTCATATCTAACAAGAATTCATATGAAGCAATTAAAAAAATTATGCTAAAGAATTGAACAAATCTGAATTCTAGTACATAAAAACTGAAACATATTTGATAACTTTATGGATATTGATACCAAATCAACAATTTCTAATAACTACATTGCTTCTATATTCTTATTAAAAGTATGGTATCTTTTTTTTTTTTTTTTAAACCCTCTGTCAAGCTAGTTATGTGTACTTTATTAAACAATTGTAAGCTGTATATATAGTATGAATCACTAAAGCTAAAACTTTAACTAG
>CAJVPT010004577.1:0-13254 GCA_910592055.1 Acaulospora colombiana | reverse complement strand
AAGAATCGATAAAAAAAAATCAAGGCAGTAGCAGTACTGCAGAAAATTTAAATTATACAGGTGTATATTTTAATTTAAATAAAAATAATCGTGAATGGCAATAAATTATACATATTAAAAATATAAATTATTAACTAAATGTTTATATATAAAACTTAAAGATAGCAAGTAAACATTAGGTAGGGAAAAACAAATAAATAAATTTAAAAAAAAAAAAAAAAAAAAAAAAAAAAACAATTAAAAAAATATTGGATTAATCGAATGGATATTGATCATATAAAAATAAATTTGTTCAGATTCGGATCGATCAAATAAAAACTGATTTGATTAGATTCGGATCAAATTAACCTAAAATCTGATTCGATCCAATCCATTGCAATCCCTAGTCAATGGTAATTCTATTCAATTTTAGATTATAACCTAATCATAATCTATACTGTATATAGACCAGATGCTATATTAGAAACATCAGTTAGTTTATAGTTTACATCAATGGATAGGTTCTTTTCCTTATCAAGCAGTCTTGTATCTTATTGATGGAATTAAATCTGAATTTTGTGATCTTGATCTTTTATGAAATGCTAACCACTGTATTATTGGTCTATCGGTCCTTGTTTTATTGCCATTCTTGGATCACTGGATCATCATCATGTGATAGATGAGATCTTAGTGTCACCTTGTAGCTTATTTTCACTTGGTCCTCATGTGGTATTGAATTTTGGATTTAGTGATTGCTACCTGGAAGCACTGCTACTGTATTATTGATCCACAGGTCTTCAAGTATATTAATTTTATTATTTAATAATATTATTTTTATTAATTATCTTGCTTTGCTTGATTGAGCCTATAGTATTTAGAGAATTTATTATCAGACTTTTATTTTTTTTCAAAGGACTTAATATATATTTTTTAGTATATGATTTACTTGTTTTTTAATAGTTGTAAGTATTATACTTGATTCTTATTATATTTAGTCCTCAGAAGATTAGTTGAAATCTCAACAATACAATCCTCTAGTTATATTCTTGATATTTCAATAATTTAATGGTATTATATAATTGAGTAATATATAAACTTCTATTGTTTTGTTTTTAATTACTTTTGCCAGTTGATCTATAAAAATTTTTCTTGATTAATTGATACCATTTGATCTCTCTCAAACATGTTTATCTTTTGTAATTTTTAACATAATACTAAAGCTTACTATTAGCCTTTATAATCGTTATTCTCTTTGATAACTATTTATTTTACAATAGAAACAATCTTCTATTAATTCTATTATAGTCTATTATATTTTTTATAGATATAAATAATTGAAGTATTCTTTATTTCCTATAAGATTTAGTTTTGACAAGAGATGGATTTTCTTCCTATATTTGTTAAAAGGCTTGGATCAATTGAATCTTTTTTTAACTTGTTTTTGAAATCTTTACATATTATAGATATCAGAATTTAGAGTTTTTCTTGATATTAAAACTGATTAAAACTGTGTGATCTAAGTTATACTGTGATCAGATAATAAATTTCTATAGATTATTTTATATATAAATATGCATGTGGTTGATAAGCATGCATCTTGTATAACATAACCTATATTATAAAAATTATTCTAAAGTGATATTGAACCAGCAACTCATGGATGGTAATCTGAAAGCACTCCCACTATACAATTGATCCACAGGTCATTGAAATATTGATAGTAAATTTGATTCAGAATATTTAATTAAGGTTTAATTCAAATTAGTATAAAAAACTCTTTATATTTTTAAAGTAGCATAGTACATTAACTAATAATATATAATAAAGAATTAGTTATCATATAATGGTCAATATAATATTGTAGATATTTATTTACTATCTTAATGTAGACATACAATAACAATATAATTGTAAATTAAAAAATAATTTCTTTAAATCTATTTCTTTAAATATTTAAAGATTAAACAAAATCTGTAAAATTTGAAATACTATTAAAAAAGTTTTTTTTTTTTTAATATTAAATTGATTTTAAAGAATTTCGATAAGATACAATATATTTAATATCATTTTTAGTTTTATTTACAAGAATAAAAATAAGAGTAACTATCAATAAAGTATGAAGAAAAATTTATTAAAAAAATTATCATATTCAAAAAATTTTATTTTATGTAACAATTTTATAGACTAATTTTAGATATCGTTATATCGAAATTCATATTTTGAAGGTCTTGAGGACTTACAGTATGGTTCTCTAGCTCAAATACGTATCCACTAATTTGGAATTGCACGTGAACCTTCATTAATTGATGAGTTTGTAACACAGAGAATTTTTTTTTTTGTTGAAGAATAATAACCAAATTGCGTAACCATTGACCAAAACGGGAACAAAGAAAAATTTTGGACAGTCCGTGATAATCTCATCTCCGTGGCTAGCATTTATTTACGAGTAATAGCATTTATCAACGTGCAAGCCTCATTTCGTCTTTTTATCGAAACCTTCGCGAGTTGTATGATGAGGTGACGGGGCTTTTCTTGAAAAACTGCATGCCGATCATCATGTTTAAATCCAAATGAAGCCGAACGTCCAACTTGCATTCAGATTCTCTTCGAAAATAAGAAGCTTGCAATGCGTGATGCACATGAGATTCTTAATAACCATCTTCGTGCGTACATGCTTCGATTGATACATATCAATTAGATCAAGAATTCGAGATGGAGAATGGAAATTGTATTTGTAAAATTACTGATAGATTAAACAGATTGCTTTTCCTTTTAAATTCAAGTCACGAATCGTCTAACATCAAAATGGAAAGCAACATTTAGCTTATGCAGTGCGCACGTAAATGACCTATCGATTACCACACGTAAAAACAAAGGATCACAAGTTTATTGCGCGAGTAGTGCGCCGGATGAAAGACTCCTGTGCAATTAAGATTTATTATTGTTACACACTGACGAACTTTTTCACTAAATTATACACATGTGAAACGGTTACAAAGAGCGCAGCCGTGCCTTGCCACCACATTGTTTATTACCTTTGCATGTTCAATGAACAATACGATGACCAGTGATCGAATTTCGATTGTAAAATAAAAAGAGTTGTTTTTTTATTTGATAATTGATAATGCATGCGTAAGTGCTTCGGATTTCTTTGAACACTCATCCAGGATCACGTGACACGACTTTAAAAAAAAAAAAAAAGGAATCCATTTATCAAGGTGGAATAATAGGATATCAGAGAGATGCGTGGTCAAAATGGGTGGTTGAGTTTGGTCACTTCACTAGTAAACATCAGAAGTTACCCGCCAATGATCTTTCCTTTTGTGGGTCCACTGTATTATTTGAGCTAAATGAAAAGATCAGGATATCGAGATTTCGGAATGTAATAATATTTTTGAGTTCCCTATCCGGCAAAAATTTTAATTGCAAGTCAGACACAATAACTTGAGCCTTATCGTCGTCCAAAAAGGCAACCTCGTTCTCCAGACCATTGTAGGCTTCTTTATGCTTTCCATTTCCATGCATTCGGTATTCCCACAGATCTCTTCACCCGCATTCCCTGGCCGGCAATAATGAGTCTTCCTCTTTTTGGTAAAAGAAAAGGAATTCGTTATGCAAGACTAACGTACAAAGAAAATTTTTATTTTTAACTTTTTTCTGTGAAACCGATCGTCATGTCCACTCCTAAATTTGCTGAGCTTTGTACACTCAATGGTTTCTTGTGGAATTCCGTCCGTACGTGCGGACTAATCTGAAATCAAGTTTTCGTGAAACAAAAAGCAGATCAAATGCATGTACGAATTGATAGATCATAATGGATAGAGTTGGAAAAGGAATTGCTATCGTTCAATTCTTGACACCATAGAAAACTTCCTATTTCATGTTCCATCTTTATTACAATGAGAGGCGACGGTCTCTGCGAAAAGACTTTGCGTTGCACAAGAGTCGCGTGTGACCCCGGCTACAAATCCTAAAATAACAGCGAATCATCACCGTCTATGTTGTCGAACCCTTTTACGAATTCACTGTTTGGTCACCATTTTTTAACCGGCCACCATAATTAGAAATCACAATGTATGATGTGGTAATTGTCTAACCTGAGGACGCCGTATGGATGCGGCATCGATTGAAATAGAGTTCGGGGAGAATACCTCTATCTTTTCCGCATTCCGAGGTATATTGTTCATTCCTAAAACTTTAGTAAAGCGGTTCCTTTCTTCTTTTTTTTTTTTTTTAGATTATAATGATTTTAATGTAGTTATGATGTTAATGATGATAAATGATATTCCAATTCTGTGAATGCCGGCCGGTGTTTTTCTCAAGTTTTCTCTTTGCCTAATTTTGGAATTTTTAATGAACCTCATTTGGTTAAATCAGACCAAATCAAGTATATTTATGATGGATGGGATGCTATTATTATTTCGGATGAGGAGAAAACAATGACCGACCCGTTAAACGATTATCAAGCATAAATAGATGTCAAATTAGTAATGATAGTTTTAACTCGAACTCATACGTAATAATAAAAAAATTTTCAACAGTAAATCACGCGGTGAAAGCCTGATTGTGTTGAATTAATTCTACCAATAATAACGATGCCAATATACTGTATACACTGTATATAAAAAAAATTAAATATATTAACTTATTTCGTCGGTGTGCATCACAAAAAACACTCTCGCTTGATTCCATCCTCGTTATTATTATCATCATCACTATTATTATTATTATATTATTATCATTATTCTATTGTTATCATTATCTGTTATTGTTCTGACGTCCTTATTTCCTTCTCATACCTCCTATAATTCTTTCTTTATTTCGTGAATAGTGAGTGTGCTTTTTTTAAAAAAAAAAAAAAAAAAATTTTTTTTATTTACTGTCCGAATATTGTAAACCGACAGAAATTTTTTTCCATCATAAAAAGTGTACCCAGGAATCTTGAGGACTTTTTTTTTTTCTTAGAGCATCTTGCCTGCCATCTTATCACATATAATCAAGCGAGCCTTCTACAATCTTGATCAAAATTTCGGATAAAAAATTTATCATATATTACTGACATCCTCGATTAGACATTTAGACGAAGAATTGATTTTTTAGAGTAATATAGAAATATAGACATGGTGAATATCAATAGAATCGTTGCGTTAATATGTCATCCTTCATTATTCGTGTCAAAAAAGGTGAGCTCCTTTATCCTCATTTGGAGGTGTCTCGAGTGATAAGCGTTCGCGCCAACCTAATTTTCACCTCGTTTTTCAATAGGATAAACGGGTAAACGAGAAGGGCATACTGAAGACAAATCCATCTGAAATTTCGGATTTCGATCACGTCCTGATTACAAGACAAGAGTTGAAACAACGACGACGAAAATACGGAATATGCTCACGCTGCGGTACTCCACTCTCTGACAAATCGTGGTGTCAACTTTGCGAGGGCGACAAGTTGCAAAAAATTTTTTTCGATTGGACGAGCGGCAACCAACAAATTAACGCCTTTATACAGTCAAGCCAGATGAAACCAGTGAACATGAATAGCTACTTGTCGTGGATTCCTTTTGACGATTTTGTTCAGTTCAAGTACGTGGCAAATGGAGGTTTCACTGCCGTGTATTCGGCTCTGTGGGATCGGTTTGGAACCGGTAGAATGGCGAATGTGGTGTTGAAACGGTTGCACCATGGTCAAATTTCCAATCCGGAATTCTTGAAAGATCAGGTGAGTCGCTGGCGTCAACCATGAAATATTATGTCTATTATCTTTCCACTTACGCTGATCATTACCACAGATCTCGATGTTCATCTACGCCGCTTCACAAAATTCCACGATTGTTCATTGCTACGGAATAACACAGCATCCCACGGAGGGATACATGTTGGTGATGGAGTGCGGAGAAGAAGGTGACATCCGTACTTATCTGCGCGTAAACCACCAGAATTTACTGTGGTCTGACAGGATATACCTATTGAGAGATGTCGCGAGAGCTCTTAGTCTACTTCATTCACACGAATTCGTTCATGGGGACTTGCACACCGGAAATATATTGAAGAAGGATCCCAATCCTTCGTTGCTAAATCGTTTCGGTCGAACCGGCGGTGGCCACGAACGTGAATGCATAGTGGATTTACCTTTGTGTTACACATCAAAAGGACTATTCGGTGTGATGCCGTATGTTGCACCCGAAGTCTTCGGCAACGGTTACTACACCAAAGCTTCGGATGTGTACAGTTTTGGATTAGTGATGTGGGAATTTGCGGTTGGTCAAACACCTTACAACGACTATGCTCACGACAAGGATTTGGTGGAGGATATATGTGGAGGTGTGCGTCCAAAAGTTGATAGATCCATACCACAATTTTACGTAGATCTAATGAAGCAGTGTTGGGATCTGGAACCGCTGAACCGGCCAAGTGCTCAGACGATAAAGGGGATAATCGAGGGATGGGCATCGGCGTTGACCAAGACCATGCTGTCGAAAGAACATAAGAGTATTATTTCGCAAATTAAGAGCAGCGACGATGTGGTAAAGAGGAACACCAAACTTCAGTCTAAAATGCCCGACTTGATGACCTCCACGCCCGTACCCGCCGTCACCTCATTTTTCAGTCAGAATTTGAAAGGTTTTTTGGCATCTCCTGAGCGAAATTCGATCTCCTCCTCTTCTTCAATGAAAGGTTCCACTCTTTCATCAAGTAAGTAGAATTTGGTGGGAGGTTTTTTTCCCTCATATTCGTTCGTTCTTTTTTTTTTACTGATCTCAAATTCTTCTTTTTATTGCCCATCAAAATTAGATTCCTATATGTATTAATTGCTAAGGGGCCACGTTCATTCCTTAAACATGCAGAGATGCACGTTTAATTTTAATGGTTCTCTACAAACGAAAATCATAACAAATTACCATTTGTTCAATATGTTTACTACTCGGCATATTTCCTATACACGATATATTCCATTATTTAAGGGTGACACGTCGAGGATATGTCCCACGAATTAAAACAAATGATATTGAAAAAAAAAAAAAAAAAGACACTTAATTACACTCATTATATTCATCTTTGTACATAAAACCAATCCTCTTAAAGGCTCAATCATCTATATTTATCTTATTTATTATTACCTTGCCCATAACCATCATGTCGTTCACTTTGTCGTACGGTAGTAATCAAGATACTCGTATTATCAAATTTCCCATATGAAACCATAGCTTTTCCTTTGTAAATAGCAAATCGATTTTCCTTGTTTTGCTTTTTAATACATTATATATATACTGTGTATATACTGTATATACTGTATGTATGTATGTATGTATTTTTTTTTTTTTTTTTTTTTTTTTTTAAGTTTTTTTTTTTTCCTACAAATTCTTTCGCATCGAAATAAAGTTGTTTTCTTTTCACCCCGGGATATCGAACGCGCGCGTAAATCACAAATTTATTTATTGAAGAGCCTATTTCGGAATCTCATTTGAATCATCGAACGCATGATGTGCTAAATGATACAATTTTGGAAAGAAATAATGATCATTCATTTCAACGGAGCTAGTATTTGAAATGTGTCATTGAAGTCGTTTCCTGCTGCACATTTATTTTTGTTGGCATAAATGTTGAATCTCCGAATTAAACATTTATCCGACAGCAGCGATGGACACCTTTGGAACACGATGGTTTGGCGTCCAATTTCCGTGGCTACAGGATTCTCGGTGACACGTGCATTGCCAATTGGATTTCACTTTTCGAAGAGTTTATCCAATTGCAACTCTTTCTGTTTATTGATTGACCACGATCTGACACTCTTTTTCCAAAGCATTAAAATCGTTGAAATTCTTCAAACAGGTATTACGCATACAATCATGAAATTTGGAAAGTACATTAAAGAACGTATGAATTTACTTCCTGTGGATTGGAAGAACAATTGCATCGATTATGATGGTCTCAAAGCCGACATAAAGGCCAACATCACCCCGTATAATTTGAAGCTCGAATTATCGCAGATAACATGGAAACCACCGAATGAAGATCAGGTCGGCTTCATTCAACTTGTTTTCGATAGAATGAGTTCGTTGCAGGTGAAATCAAGGGAATTCCTGGAAAAGCTGGATTCGGAAGTTCAAAAGGTCTCGAATTTTTTCGTGGTCCAAACCTCTTCTCTTGTAACTCTTTACAAGAATAATGAAGCAGTTTACTCCAATGAACAAGACCTCGCCGACTTATTACAATCAACCGTTAAATTAGAGAAATTCGTTTTCCTCAATTACACGGGATTGGTCAAAATACTGAAGAAGCATGATAAGCACTCTGGATTAAACTTTAGTAAGGCGTACCTCTATCGAGTTTCCTCCCTTCCGTTCGCAAGTTCCGAGAAACTCTCGACACTAAAGAAGACCCTGATGGAAAAACTTGCTTCCGCGTCAACTATCAATGGAAACAGTAAAAACACGACATTTACGAATGGTACTGCGAATGCTCTGGCCGCGAACTTGGCAACGTTCTTAAAACCGCAATTTGCTCCGTCACCGGACAATTGGTTCCCGCCTTCCGCTTTGCTTCCACATCAGAAAGTTTTGATCTCTTTGACAGGTCCTCACGGGACGGACATCATTGGATGTGTGCTAGATTGCATGGCCAAGCATGATTGTGAAATTGAGGATTGCATGTTATCCAGATTATATCACAATGTCACGTTTGGAGTTTTGATCACCCTTAAATCAGATAATTTCGACTTATTTCGGGATCTCTCTGAAGCCGCCAGGAAATGGGATGGCTCCCTGTCATTTGATATTCACGGGAAACAGGATGCTCTGCCAAAGTCAATTGAGGATGCGCCGTACGAAAATCGTGTCAAGTACACGGCCACTGTGTTAAACCAGAATGGTCTTACGTCCAGATTTTTAGATGATTGGACGAAATTATTACTGAGAGAGAAAATTTCGGTGGAAAAGTTGCAACGGTTAAACGAAGGAAGGTTGTCATGTGCAGATTATAAATTATCGGTGCCGGTTGGCACCGATTTTGAACTACTGAGGCAGGAATTATTTCAACTTAGCATGGGTCACGGAACTGACGTCGCTCTTCAACCCTACGACGTATTCAGAAAGCACAAGAGGTTGGTTGTGTTCGACATGGACTCCACTTTGATACAACAAGAGGTCATCGATGAGATCGCCAGGTTGGCCGGCGTCGTTAACGAAGTGGCGGTAAACATATACATCTTAAAATTTACTATCATTACTATTATATCATTTTTTTTTTTTTTTTAATACCGATTGATCTCTGAATTGTTAATTTCCTCTCAAAGGCAATCACGGAATTGGCCATGAATGGAGAAATTGATTTCAAAGAATCTCTGAGGAGACGTGTTTCTCTTTTGAAAGGAACGTCGGTGGATGTGTTGCAAACAGTCAAGGAAAATCTTGTTTTTACCGAAGGCGCCCATTTCCTCTGTCAGGCGTTAAAAAAGATTGGATTCAAATTGGCCGTTATCTCAGGTACACGTGTGATCAATTGATAAATGATAATTATATTTCCGAATTTCCAGAACAATGAACTTTCAAGTTAATCTTAGGCGGGTTCATTCCCCTGGCCAGGCATGTCAAAAATGAGCTTGGGTTGGATTACGCTTTTGCCAATCAAGTAAATGATTTTTCCGATCAGTCTTCTATGAACGAATACTTCAAATTTTCCTAAAATTTCATTGTTTTCATGTCTTCCGAAATCATCTGTCATTATGTTTGTGAACAACTTTGTGCCTGCCAGTTGAAGGTTTCCTCGGATGGCAAAACATTCACAGGTGAAACCCTCGGACCAATAATCGATGGAGAACGCAAGGCGGAGTTGTTGGAAGTGATAGCGCAAGCCGAGAACGTGACATTAGATCAGGTCATCGCGGTCGGCGATGGTGCCAATGACTTGTGGATGTTGGCCAAAGCCGGTCTGGGCATAGCGTTTAATGCCAAACCACGTGTACAAGAGAAGGTAACAGAATGTTTCGAATTGGACCAAGAAATACGTCGCGAAAATTAATCTGATGGTTGATTCTTTTCTTTTGCTTTTCTTGTATTAATTAGGCTCGAGCAAGAATCAATCAAAAAAGTCTCAAATATGTATTATACCTTTTGGGGTATACTGATGATGACACAAAACAATTAATATTAGAAGATTAATTGATTTCTTGTATGAAATGCACTCATAGCATATGTAAAAGGCTTGCCTATAATTGAAAATAATCATAGATGTACATTTAATTTAAATTTCTATTAATTTGGAAATTTGAATCAAATAATGTTCTGCATATCAAAAAGAATAATAAAATTGTATATTACAAATATATTTTTTTTAAGTTTTATATACAGTAACTGACTTAAAATTTAAATATACTGTAAATACTTAACTATCTAAAAATTAATTTTATTTAAAACTACTGTATTTTACAACCCGTATTATTTGATTATAATTATATTTTTACATTAAAATTGGGTTCCATGATTAATAATTTACATGTGAACAATTAGAATTATAAATTATGCAATTTGCAAACAGTTTTCTCAAGAATTATCAAATCAATTAGAATATATGATGATCAATTTTTCATATACCATATGATTTGTATTTAAATTGAATTGATGATTACTAAAAAAAATGAAATTTTAAAATTGATGTAAAAAAAAAATATCAAAATTTTATATATACTTTTTTCACATCACTTTTTCAATATTCATTGATTCAATTTAAATAAATTTTTATATATTATGGATAAATAATTATTGAATAATAGATAAAATTTTAAATTAAATTAACTTATTAAAAAAATTTTTTTAAAGAAATAAATATTCATTTTATTAAAGATATCAATAAATAGTTTATGTAATTGTCTTGATAACAAATGATAAATCTATTTTCTAATTTTTATTTATAAGTTAAAATTAAATCTGTATTAATTATTTCAATAATTCAATTGTTATTCAATAATTCTTATAACTTGTTACTAAAGAAATTTCAATATTTCATTACTTATATTTATATTATTTTACATATTTATATTTGTAATATATAATTAAAACTTTTTTTTGACTTGTTTTTTTTTTTAAGTACTTGTAGCCAGGCTATATTATAAGTTTATTAATTAGTTGAAAATATAAATATATTTTTATTTGAGCAATATAATATATACTATAGCCGAAATATCATTCTAATCTAATTAACTTATCATAAGTATAAAAATCTTTAAGTTTAACCTTATAAACAATATTTCATTCTATAATATCTTTGAATAAAAATCATCTTAATCCATTGTATTATTGCTAGCAAGTTATCACTACTATATATTATATCAAGCTACTAAAATACAAAAAATTACAAAAGAATAGATAAAAAAAGGAAAAGAATAATATCTAAAAATATCCAAATAGACAACAAGAAAATAAAAGAGTAAAAATTAAAAAAATAATTTTCAGTTGTCTTCAAAAATCTACTTCTTATGATTTTTTTTCAATAAGAAATATCCAATTGAAATATCTTTTCTTTTCTTTAATATCTGAGAAACTTATCTATTCTTGATATTGATTTCCTTCTTGTATATTGTCTAAGGAGACTTATCACCTAGTAGAGACCTTTACTTTCAGGATATACTTAATCCCAACTTTTTTGGACAATGGTTTTTTATTTACTTGTGATAGAGAGATGATTTATAATAAATTCTAAGTTCTTAGAAGATCCAGTAAAAACTGAGCTATATTGTTTCAGTATAATATCTTCTAGTAGCCATACCTAGTTAAAAGAATTTTACTGGTATATATTTTCTATTATTTAAAAGGTTGGATTCTCAAATAATTCTTTTGTCTTATACTAATAAAAAAATTTTGAATAGTTATAGGAATTTTCATTAATTACAATATTCTTTAACAACTTTTGAAGAAATATATTCTTAACTGTAATCAAAAGGTTAAAGCTTAGTATAAGTTAGAGACTATTTAATCTTATTGTCTAACTGGAATAAAAAGAAAACCTTGGTCTTGAACTTTGCCTAATCATATAATAGAAAAGAAAGATCTTAGCTTAAACAAATAGAAGTTTTTTCACTACTTAGAGACTTATTGCTTATATTTTATTGGTCTTATGAAACTTAATCTATAAGTTAATTCAATTGAAGAAGTGAATAGGACTGGGTACCAATCAACTCTTTCAATCATCAATAATATTCTCAGAACATGTAAATATGACTAATAGGAGCTTGTTTGCATTCTGTTACTAATATATTTCATATCAGCCAATCAAATACTAGGTAACAATATGCTATTAAAAATTTAGGATCAAACTGAAGTAGGCAAAATTCCTCTAAAAAACAGTATACACTCTAAAAAAATACAAAAAGGTATATAAGAAGGTAAATAATAAGCTTTTTATTATCAACAAAACCGTTACTTCTTGTCACTTCAAGTTCTATAAGGTGACACTTCACTTGTTAATCCTTTTATTTTCTAGAACCTTCTACCCTTAGTAGAGAAAGTATATACTTGAGTCTATTTAGAACATTAAAGACTCAAGTTTTTATTTAAAGGAGTTTATAAACAAATAAAAAAGGGTAATAGAGATACTTAAAAATAAGCTTCAAGTTGTTTTAATAAAAATATAAAGACTTTATTAGTAAGGAAGTATAAAACTTCTTACAAATATCTTTTTTGTATATAATCAAAGAATCAGTGGAAAGAGTTTTTTGTAAAAATAAAAGAATTATAATAAATAAACTTTTTTTTTATTTTTTATTTTTTATTTTTTTATTTAACCCTCTGTCAGACTAGTTATATGTGCTTTATTAAATAATATAACCTTTTTTTTTTTTTTTTGTATACTCATAGTCAGGCTAGATTGTGAGTTTATTAATCAATTGAAAATATAAGTACATTTTTATTCGAGCAGCATGATACATACTACAGCTAAACTATTCTTCTAATCTAACAAACTCATCGTAAGCATAAAAGCCTCTAATTTTGATCTTGAGACAATATTTCGCTCTGCAGTATCTTTGGATAAAGACTCTTCTAGTCCACTGCATTATTGCCAACAGGTTGTCACTGCTAAATGTCTGACCAAGCCGCTAGATTACAGGAAACTACAAAAGAATGGGTTGAAAAAAAGGGAAGAGTGATATCTAAAAATATCTAAGTAGATCACAAGAAAATGAAAGAGTAAAAAATAAAAAAAATTATTTCCAGCTTCCTCCAAAGACCTGCTTCTCAAGACCTCTTCTCAATAAGAAATGCCCAATTGGGATATTTTTTCTTTTCTT
>CAJVPT010004576.1:0-13256 GCA_910592055.1 Acaulospora colombiana | reverse complement strand
TGATATTTTATTAGAAGGCGGTCAAGGGAATTGTGAAAGAATTGTTTAAAGAAAAAATATATGTGGAATCTGAAGACTTTTGCAAGCAAACTGAAGAATTTTTCTAGAGTGAACATTCAGAGTTCTATGAAGGACTTTGAGAAAATGATAGAAAATATACTATGAAAAGCATATTCATCAAGAAATAAGTTCAATAAATCATATTTATTTATTTTTAATTATTAATGCTCTATTTTATTTAATAGCTCATCAAGCAATACAGATCTATCTGTGGGACTACAGCTTCGAAGGTTCACGATGCCATGTTTTTGGTTTTTGGTAAAGGATCACTTGATATAATCAATACCAGTGCATCGGCCGCTGAAATTATGACATGGAAGTAGTCACGCAAGACAGTCAAATGTTACAATAATCTTAACAAACTTCTGGAAGGGGAGAATTAGAGCATAATGGCGTGTATTTTCAAAAAAGTTTGGTCTAGAGGAGATCCCTCTACCGAACAAATGGCATTTGCCATCGCAATTTGTCAATCTGTTCTAAATCTACATAATGAAATAATTACTATCAATGAAATGGTTTTAAAAGTAAAAATTAAGAAATATAAGGTAAGCTTCGAAGATCTTTGAATGTTTTTAAAAATGTAAAATATTTACTAATATATATTTTTAAGAAAAAATTATAAGAGAAATCAGATTCATGGAAGGAAATTCCAGTGACGAAGATGAATCCAATAATGAATCAATGAGTAATAATAGTGAAATAGAAGTTCTAAAGCTCTGAAGATAACTGAAAATAACGAAAATGATCCAGTGTTAATTAATGAAAATTTATCATTGAAGAGTCATCCTTCAGCAATGAGCTTAACAAAAGAATGAATATGTAATGCGAAATAAATTTAATAAATTATCTTTAAATATAAATAAATATTTATAATATAATTTTTAATAATATATATATATAATTTAATGTAAACATATTTTATTATATTTAAAATCTGCGAAAATCTCCATAGATTATATTAAAAATTTTTAATATAATCTCTGGAGATTTTTGAAAAGTTTTTTTTAATTATCTTCAGAAATTAAATATATAACTTTTACTTTAGAGACTTCTAACAATGTTAGACGTTCTCCAAAGATTTACACCCAAAAATCTCTAGAGATCTTTGCCTAAAAAATTATCTGCTATGTGTCTGACTCTTTCTTCCAAGAAAGGTGCCGTAAAGTCTTCTTCTCTTCCTTGACCTTATGTCCATAAGTATAGAATATGTGTTTTAAGGACCTTTGCTTTGATAAATATAGTTGAATCTATATTTAAAATTTTTGCAAGAATACTATTGAGTATTGAGTATTCTGTTGGTTCTGATATCTGATTGAACTTGTCTTATGTGGTGAGAGTGTTAAAGATGATTTGGGTAGCTTATGTCTCTTTCCTCTGGTCATGTTTTTTAGCTATTCTAACTATTGTATTGAGGATATATAGCTCTCTCTTCTTGACAATTTGCATGATTATCCATTCTTTTGTTATATTGGTCATGTGTAAAGGAGGATAAAATACTAATTTGTTGTTTTGTTTATCCTTAATTTGTTTATTTGTTTATATTTAGCAAGGTATATGGGGTTGATTGTTTGTTATCTTGTTTGGTGTCTTGTTTACTTGGATGAGTTGTTAATCCTTCCTGTTTGGTTCTTGTTTATTTTCTGGATTTGATGTTAATCTTCTTTGTTATAAAAAATTAGTCATTTATCTATAGACACTTAATAAACCTTGCTATGTTGTTTTGATGTTGAATTGTTCGACGTGTACACATTCACATAACTTGTTTTTTGTTTAGACAGGTATGTATGGAATCATAGTACTCTACTGTTTAGTCCTTGGGAGCCTTTGATATCCTTTTGGGCTTTGCAAGCTTTGAGTTTTTCTGATTTATTGGAAGGAACTATTGTTTATAAAGTTTCTTCTAGTATTTAGAAAGGTGTAAACTGATATTGGCCTGGCTAGAAGCTTGGATAGTTGATATTGGGCTCTCCTAAACTTACTGTGAATCAGTTTGCAGATATGTTTTCCTTTCCTTGTAAAGTAAAGCTAGTATAATGCTGTACTGCCAAAACTTCTTGTAATCAATAAAGTGATTTTTTGTGGGAATGGTTGGATGTTCTTGTTTGTTGTTAAGTCTTGAATCTTTGAGGAATAAGATATTTTTAGGCTGGCTTCTCTTTTCCAAGAAAATTACCAAGAAAGGAAATTTTTAAGGAAAAAGAAAATCAGTGGAAGAGTTTTTTTTTTTTTTCTGAAGCTTTACTATTATTTAGTTGACAGAACAATATTGTTATATAACTTTTGAGTTAAATTTTCTATACATTTTTGAGCCCATAAATTTATTTGTTATATATATAACTATTTGATATTATTTTATAAATTAGAACTTTATTTTGAAAGTTTTTCTATATATAACTATTAAATCATTGCAAACTTTCTTGTTCAAGTATGTATGCTATATTTTATACTCTATATGAGAGATTGGAACTTTATTGATAATATATCTGACATGTTTTTTAGTTAGATTTTTGTTGCTAATTACCTGCATTACTGTTTTGATCTCTATTTTAAGTAGATTAATCGTATTTCAATTGCTATATTTTTTTCCTAATCAAATATCCAGGAATCTTGCTTGATTATGTTTATCCAGTTCCTTAACTATTAATTTATCTGTCCCTGCATAAATTGTACCTGAGTCTAACTGTTTTAATTGAAGATTAAGAAAATGGATTTTTCACTATTTATTTATAAATTATTTGTCTAATAGAATTGTTTGGCATCTTTTAAAATATATTTTATATCAACTTTGAATTTGACAATCCAAGTAATATCATCTATATATGCTATTGCTATTTGTTTTAGAAAAAGTTTTTCTTTGAGATGTGACTTTTAAAAATCTGGTATCCACTTTTCTTCAATCATGTATCTATAGTTTAGATTTCCTTGTATTTTATATAATAATAGATTATATAAAATTTTTTAAAGTAGAAATAAAATTGTTTTCTCTTGATCTATTTTATTATCAGTTATAACTGAATTTGAAAGCTCTGTCAAAAAAATTGTTCTATATTTTTGTTTTTAAAGAGATCTATAATCAATTGTCTACTAATAGCTAAAATATTAATTTTGTTAATGGATCTTTCTAATATCTTGAGACTGATAATATCATTACTTTGACTATATCCTAAAAAAAGATTTATAGTTTTTTTTTTTTTTTTTTTTTTCTCTGACTTCTTCACAAATACTATTTAGAAGTTGTATAGGTTCAACTATACTTTCTCTTTATAGATCCAAGAAATTAGGTCCTTATAGGATTTTATACTTTTTATATATACCGACAAGTCTATTGATCAGTATTTTAATGAAATATTTTCTTATTGTCTTTAGTAATATTATAGGTTTTGTATTGTAAAAAAAAACTCTTTCCACTGATCTCCAGTTTCCTTAAAAATTTCTTTTTTGATAATATTTTTGAAAATAAAGAAGCCAGCTTTCAATATCTAAGAAACATATAGTCTAAAAACAATAACAGCTTGCCACCAAGCTTCAAAACTATTATAATTCTTTGTAATAACAATTACAGTATAAGTATTAGAAAAAAAAACTATCACTATATAGTTTTTCTTTACAAAGAAAAGAAAATCCCAAGAAAACTAATTCACAGTAAGCTCCTGGAGGCCCAACTTCAACTTCACAAAGCTCTCAATCAGGCCAGTACAAGTTAATATCTTTTTTGATAGTAAAAGAAACACTATAGGCAATAACTTCAGCCAATAAATCAGCTAAAACTCAAAGTTCACAACACCTAGAAAGATATTCAAACCTCTATTACTCAACAGTAGAGAGTGACATAAATACCACAACAATACTTTATATTTTGAATCACATAACACGAATACGTCACATCTGCCAGTTTGAATAGCAATCCACTTATGTATTTAATAAACAATCTATTTATATGTTTTCGCTTTATATTTATATGTGATAATAGTCATCAACAATACAACAGATCTAAAAATAGAATGCAGTTTACAATCAACAAATCAATACCTTGTTTATATGTTTACATTTTATACTTACATATAATAGAAGCTATCAACAATATAATAGATCTAAAAATAGTAATACAGTATATAATCAAAAGATCAACACCTTGTTTATATATTTACACTTTATACTTACATATAATAGTAGCCATTAAAACACAATAGATCTAAAATAATAATACAACTTACAATTAACAGATCAACATCATGTTTACATAAACAAGAATAAATAAACAAATAAATAAGTACTACTCAAATAAGTAAGGAATAACTATTACATAACTTAAAAATCTCAGCACTATTTAAAACAGCATTTAATAAAACATATCACCATATATAGCAACCTATTTTTCATATCATATAATTAACATGTCTATGAGAAAACATAAACCTTTACAGATTGCTAAGAAAAGAAAAGCATATATCATTAAAACTTTAGTCTAATTAATAGACAAATTTGATCAACAAAGAAAGTTATGGATCTCACAAACCTTCTTGAATGTCAATTCAACTCAAGAAACTATTACAAACCCAGCTCCAGATTCAACTAGATACTCAATTATTAATAGTATTATCATTAGAGTTCTGAATGTTGATTATACTACCTTCATCAAAGCCAATGTTTTTAGACAACATATCCTTTACTTATGGGCTATAGGACAAGGAAAAGAAGAAGATCTTCTAGCTCCCTTTTTAGAAGACAAATACTTAAATATGATAGAATAGGCAAAACAAATACAATATATTTTACAACCATTACCAACAAATCAGTCAATAGTTGGAAGTGATTTTCCTATTAACAACTCACCTGATAAGGCAATAGCCATAGAAGTTCAAGTAACTATATCAATTAAAATCTCGATCATTGCTGAAATTGAAATGAAAGACAAAGAACTAAGAGACAAAATTGAAATGGAAGTTATCGATAAAAAAATTAGAGGGGATAATATTGCTAAACAGCAAACATATAAAACAAGAAATAGGAAAATATCCAGCATTAATCCATATGACATCAAGAAAAATGAAGATTTCAAAATGGGTGTATTTATTTCAAGACTTTCAAGAGAAGCCAAAACAAAACAAATAGCATATCTCCAGAATACATTAAGCTTACCAAAAAACTCTTACCTCTTTATAAAAGAATTTATCAATGGTAATGTCTAAACAATATTCTGCTATAAAGAGGAAAAAGATGCATTAAAATGCCTTGAAAAAATCAATAGAAAGGAGGAAGACAATTTTACTATTATATCCTTAAAAATGGATAAAAAGTCAAGCCCCAGCCAACTACCAAATAAAAGTGTTCAAAAAAATACAGAAGAAAAAAGAAACATCACTGATGGTTATCTTAATCAATATCAATCATAATTATTTATATCAAAAAATCAAGGTAGTCTTCAATCAATATGGACAAACAATAATATTCATATTTACAATCACTTATGATCACAATGCAGAATTAAGGTGCATATTATTTCTTACAAACAATATATTGATCTTAAAGAAAAATAGATGATCCACATCAAAGCAGAAACAATTAGAGCAATTTTTTTCAAAATGAACCTGATAATAAAGAAATCAACAAAATTATTAAACAATGCAATGTACAATTCTTGTGACTATATGGAATATACTGTATAATATATTACTGGGTTAATTGCAAGGGCAATTAAACATATCAAGACTAAAGCATGCTATATTTCTAGAAATTCTCATACACATAAACAAAAAGGCTATACTGTAATTTGTTTTTCAATAGCATAAAATCTTAAAACATCATATTTGCATTGATGAGTACAAACTTATATAGAGTGCAAAAGAATACTTTAAATATGAACAAAAGTGTTTTCAAGAAAGACAGGATTTTAATAAAGTTGAAGAATATGATACAAATCTATACAGTTAAATAAACAACAAACTGATGATATAAAAATGAATCAAATTGATATCAAAAACAATATAAGACTCAATTAGCACACAACACTAGAGGATGAATCAGAAATTGAGATCAAGGAAAGAACATATCTTGATTGAAGGAAAAGAAGAAGCAATCTTCAAGGCAATAAGCTTACTATCAGCAAAACAGAGACTCCTAAATTATTGCTACTGATAGTAACAGAGAACTTGTTAATTATCATAACAGACAAAGAATATGCAATAGATCTGAAAGTTTTTATCCTAAAAGTGAAAGTAATCAAGATCTAATTCAACAGATCCTAGACAATCTCAAGTGATTGAACAATAGAATAAATTTAATTGAGAAAAGGACAGACAATTAAAATAGGATAAGAGGAAAGTGATGGAGCAACTGTTTCTAAAAATTAGTACTAGTCCAATCAAGATATACCGAAAGAAAATCTAATTCACAAGAGGAATCAAGCTTATTTAAAAAAAAATATATAATCATTAAGATAATAGCAGATATTAATATAATCTCCCCCAATATAATACATATAATACTACTTGACAACTTTATTGGCATAATCCAAAAGAACACTATTGAAAAAATAGATAAAGAATAAACATTATTTAATAATGCTACTATAGATAACTCCATATTAAACAATACTATTACAATTGGAATACATAATATTAGAGATATCAATACTATTCTTGATCAACAAAAACCATATAAACTTATACAAGAACTTGATATAGATATTTTGAGGATTTGTAAAACTAAGCTAAAAGAAGAAATAGCAAATTTCACTTTTAACTTATAACAAACACACAAGTTCTTCCATAGTTATAATAATAAAAAACCAGAGAGTCTAGAATGGAATTACTTATTAATACAAATATTGAGAAAAAGTTAGAATTAATTGAAAGAATAGAAGGCTATAATAAGAGCTAACTTTCTATCAATAAGAAGCAAATTTTGTATTTATCAAGTATATCTATCATCTGGAAAAGCTGAAAGTAGATGGTTATAACAGCTGCTTCAAAATAAAATTTTAGATAAGCAAAGAAATCACTTTAAAGTTATAATCATAGTTTTAATATAGTTATCAATTTAATAGTGAATCAATCTCTATCCACTGACAAAACAACTTCAAAATACAGAAAAGTTAAGATAGGCTTCTTCAACTTTTTAGAGGAGTGGAATTATATAGGCATCCAAAATTCTTGAAAAGAAGAAGGAAATATTACCTTTATATAGATAAGCAACTCAATATATAGTAGAATAGACTATATCTGGATACTACCAGAAATCAGTTTAAATAATACATATGAATTTAAAAATATTCTAGTAGAGGCACTGCTGGGTAGTAACCATACTCTTTTGTTAATAAAAATGGCAACAAATAATTTGCTTAAAAACCAGACTCAAGAACAATGTAGAATAAAAGATAAAAAAATACCTGATCCAGCAAATTCTATTTTAGAACAATGGGAGAAGTTCAAACTTTGGATAGAATGCAAGCTTCCAGAAATTGATACACAATCTTCTTGGCAAGAGGCTGAAGACAACTTCCAAGAGCTTGAAAAGATTTGATAAGAACTCGAAACTATAATTATTAAGAATACATATAAGTGTCTCAAGAAGAAAAGAGTTTACTTCCAATAAAGAAAAAAAAAGTCAGACAGAATCAGCAATTCCAAAGAAAGACTTTGAAGTCTGCAGGGAAGCCAACAAAATTCACTTCCTTTTAAAGAAAATCCAAGTTAACTGAGACTTAAGAACTATAGAGAATATAGAGAATATAGAAAAGATTATTCAAAATCTATAAGGTATTTATAAATCTCTTAATGAAGAATTAGTATCTCTTCAATCATAAAATGAAATTTCAGAGCAATTAAGAAAGATTATTCAAATAGAATGTATCCTTAAAATGATGTGCAAAAAAAAAGAAAGTCTTCATATTAGAAATCAAATCATAGAAGCTCTGAAAAACATATGTAATAATCTCAAATCCAATCAGAAGTAAATGTTAAACCCAGTCTTAAACTATAAAAAACCTAGAATCACATTAGACTGGATACTAACAAGAAATCAAGAAGGGAGAGACTATATTGTTACTAATTCTCAAACTATTAGAAGCAAAGTAAAAGAATATCACAAACAGATTTTCAAAAAAAGAAATTTCAACTTTGAAAGTCTTAATCCCTCATGAAAAAAAGAATATCAATCCAAGGAATGGATTGATTTAACATGATACTCATCATTAACTAAAGAAATTAAAGTAGAAAAGCTTGAAGCTACTTTGCAATTTCTTTCAAATAACAAGGCTGTCGATCTCTTATATATTAACTATGAAATACTCAAACACTTAAGAGTCAAAAAAAAAAACTTTATGTCTTCTTTTCAATAAAGTCTTAAGTATAAGCTAGATACCTAGAAAATAGAAAAGTAATAACATCTATTCTATTCTAAAATCCAAGCCTTGGAAATGTAATTTGAGTAACACAAGATCTATCATTTTTCTAGAAACAGTTTGAAAATGCTTTATCAAGATCCTTATCAACTAATTATCAACTATCTGCAAGCAATATAAAATTCTAATAGGTCCAAACTTTGCCTGGTTACAAGGAGAGAGTACAGCAAAGCCTATCCATCTGCTGAATAATATCTATGAAGATATCAAAGAAAATAAAAAGGAACTATGGATCCTTTTTCAAAATACTGCCAATATATATGATACAATATTCTTTATATACTTGAAAAAACTATAGATCGAATCTGAATTTCTACAACAATCAAGAAGCTTATAATAGATTTTTTTAAAGATAGAAGTTGTAGTATTATCTTTTCCAATGAACTCTCTAATCCAATAGTAGCAGGGGATAGTATAGATTAAGGTGAAACAACTTCTTCTCTTTTATAAAGAATATTCTACAATCCCCTACTATACAAAATTCAAGACAATGACAACTTAGGTTATTCCATGAAAGAAGAATAGTAACTCAACTTTAACAAACCTAAGGAAAAAGTTAAGCTCTCTTTAAGGCAGGCAGTAATTGCTTATATGGATAACACAACCTGGATTGTCAAATTAAAAAGGATCTGGAAAGAATCTTGGAAGAAGCAAAAAAGTTTATATAGTAAATAACTCTTAGATTATAGAAAAGTCAATTTTCTTTATTATTAACTAGAATCCTCAAGTTTTTGAAACCATTTAAGCTGGAACAGAGAATACTATAGTTCATAAAATTAATAAGAAGGATTAGGCCAGATTTCTTGATATCTGGCTAGGATCAAGACAAAAGAATCAGAATATTATTAATCTAATAAAATCTGAAATCAGAACAGTAATTTAGGCAATAACTAAGAAAAAGCTGACAAAAAAACATATCCAATATATTATTAATAGGATTTTAATTCTAAGAATAGAATATAGAATACAATAAACATATCTAAACAAAAAGATATGCAACAAGCTCACAGCTATATTTAGAAAAGTATTTAAGAACAAGGCCTTAGTCTGTATAACAATTCCAAACAATTGTATTCATAATAAAGAAATATATAATCTCAAGAGTATCTGAGAAATACAACTAGAAAGCCACATATCCACACTTTTCTGTCAATTCAATAATAAAAAGATCTCCAGTATTGTCACCATAATTAAACTAAAACAAAGCCAAATTAAATATTGAAAGCCTGATAATATTTTAAAAAATCCTATCAACCCTTAGAAACTAATTAAAGGAAATTTGGTAGCTGCAATACTGGCCCTGATAAAAAGTATACAAATTATCTTTCAAAGTTGGAGATGAAAGAAAACATTTGATTATCAAGAAGATATTCTGTTCATCAAATCAATACTATAAGACAATAAAGAATATGAAAAAACTATTTCATCACTATGCAAGTATAAAATCATGTTCCTAGATCAACTCATTAATACTATAACAATAACGCTTAAAGAATAGAAAGAAATTCAAATTCTTTTTAGCAAATACAAGGGACCAGTTCCCTTCTAGTACAAAAAAGTCTATGAAAAGACAACAATAAATTAAGATCTCCTATGAAACTCTCTACATGAACTTTAATGGACAGTATATATTATACAAACTGAAACATTCCCAACAAATCTAGATAGAAGAAAAACACATTGGATAGTTTATACTAATAATTTGATAGACACATTAGGAAAAACAATATTTGTAAACAACTAATTCTATTTCACACTATATCAGTTAGTATATAACCTGCTAGTCATTATACCTATTTCCAACCATATAGAATGGTATAGTCAATAGAAGTAGTTCCATCACAAGTTTACCTTTTTTCACAACTAAATAAACATAACAATCTGGAAAAAAAAAAACAGATTCTTCTGTCAGGAAATTCTACAGACTGGCAGATAAACATATATTATCAAACAGTAACTCTACCAACCATCAGACCTATAAAAGTAGAGATTCAAGTGGAAGACTAGGACATTACACTAATAGAACAAGCCATACAAACAGAAGAACATAAAGATGAACTTATAAATATTTTGAGATATAACAAAAAAATATGGGAATCAACTTATTTTTTATACTGATAGTTTCTATAAAAAGGGATGACAAATTGTGAACTTGAGATGAGTTTAGCTTGAATTTTAATAGAGGATGACAAAGTGGTTAAACAGTTCTTAGCAGGAGCTTTTACTTGGCCATTTGCAACCAGAGCTAAAATATTAGCTATTCTTATTGCACTGTATACTACCCCTCAAAACACAACTGTCATGATTCACACTGATTGCAACACAACAGTCAAAGTATGGAAATCCATCTGTTCATAAACTAAGACATCAATGAGAAGATAAACAAAAACTATCAACTGGTTACTGTGGAATAAAATAAAAAACCTGGTAAAGAAGAAAGATCTAAATTTGAATATCTTGAAGGTCAAAGTCTATAGAACCAACAGATTTAACAATCAAATAAATTTACTTGCTAAACAGGCTAGATGAGAGAATCCAATAACTTGACATCAGCCACCAGAGCTAGAAAGAGTCTTCATAATAGTCACATGAAGAGAATATATAATGGAGATTGGTATCAAAGATTTCATCAAAACATTCAATAAAAAAAGAATTGAACTAGATTAAACAACACAGAAAAGGATTTAGGATCTTTGGAATCAAAACATTTAAGTCATAGATTAGCAAATCTTTTGGAATCAATTCAATTTAATCAATACTTTGGATACCTCTTTCAAGATCAATAAAGACAAAAGCTTTCTAATTAACCTAACTCACAATAAACTCCCAGTTCTTTAGATACTTAAAAAAAGGAAATCAAATGTGTACACTATAACCACTTGTCCAATATGTGAACTTAAAGAAGAAATATTAGAACATCTCTTTGAATACCTAGACACTAGAGAAACTAGGGAAGACATATGACAGAAAGCAAACAAAAAAATTCACAAATACATTAACAAAGAAGTTAAAGATAAAAAAGAAGTACAACCTGTAATAAATAACTGGGTAGACAAATGATTAAAAGAGATTCAGAAATCTGACAGGAGTCTTTTCAATATTATCTATGAATATATAATAGAAAATAAGATTATCTTCTTGAAAAAATATCTCAAAAAGCAATCCAAGATTTCCCTTGCAACTATACAGAGTATAATCAACAAGTTCTACCAAAAAATGTGAATAAGCTTTAAAAAGAAAATCTGAAATAATCATTGTATCAAAGTCATAGAATAGAAAAAGAAGTATAAGATTACTAGAAAAGACAAAAAAAAATAAAAGACATAAGCACAGATCTAATATACAAACTGGATAGGATCAAGAAGCAGTATTATTATTTCTGAAGAATTCAAACTTGAAAGGTACTAAAGAAAAAGAAGAAAAGAAGTACATAGTGATTATTAAGGATTGGATATATCATAGAATCAAATGGTTTAGTTTTTAACTATAAACAGAACTTAGAATAATCTATAGTAATAACCTGTAGGCAATGATTTTATTAATTAGAGAAGTTATCCAAATTAATAAAGGAGCAAAATATCATTTCCTAGATTATATTTAGAAAAATAGTTTTCCAATGACAAGTAAGTTAGTATGTAAAAGCCATAATAATTTGTAAATATTTAGTATATATACAATAAAAACATATCATACTAACCTGACTATGGATTAAAAAAAAAAAAAAAAAGGTAATATTATAGATTTTGTATTGCTCGGACTATAGTTCTATAGTTTTGGCTTGGGTATTAGATAGATATTATTTTCTTTCCATTTTCTTGATATCCAGCCTATTTTAATTATCTGATTATATAGTTGTTTGTAAGCCTTTTTTTCTTGAGGATCCAGGTTTTTAAGTATTTTATAACTGATATATGATAGATCAAGTGTTTTCTTTTTAGGAAGGTTTCTTGATGTTGTCTCAATCTCTTCCATTGTGATTTCTTTCTATAAAAGGAAATACCATGTTGGATTTATTCAATCTTTTGGTTGATATTCTCTTTTACATTCAAGACTAAGGCTCTTATAGTTGATATTTTATTGCTTAAAAGCTTTTCAATAATAGTATTCTATTATTTGTCTGATTGTTTATAGATTTGTAGCTATGTATTTTTCTCTATTTTGGTTTTTGATCTTAATCTGATCTAAGTTTATCTTGAGACTTTTTCAGTTTAGTAAAGAGTGTAGCATTCATTTTTTATTACTTTTGAAATATTTATATCTGGTTTTAAGTGCTTTGTTAATCTGGCTCTTGATATATAAACTCTATTTTTTTTATAGACTATTTTTAGTGTATATTTGATATTGGAGATATTCTTGAGCTATATTTTGACTTTTTCTAAGGACTGAGGAGCTGTAAGATCCCAATTCTTTGTTTTTTTATAAAGGAAGTAGAGTTTATTAATCACTTATATAAGTTTGTTTCTAATGTTTGCATCCCAACTGTAATAAGAATAAGTCTTTTTTGACAAGTAGTAAAGTCTATTGATCTTTTTATAAGCTTTATACTCTTGTTTATTTACTCATAAGTCAAATCTTTTCTTATCTGATATTGAATATATTTATTTCTTTTTAAAAGTTTTATATATATCTTTGATAAGAATATTTTTGAGTTTCTGTCATACCTGATACAGCTTTGTTTAGATCCAGATAGAATTTTCGGAGTATAAATATAGTTGATAATATTCACAAAATTTAAATCAGAACAAAACTCATTGTAACAAATTTTATATAACTTAAACAAACTAAACAGTAAAAT
>CAJVPT010004575.1:0-13259 GCA_910592055.1 Acaulospora colombiana | reverse complement strand
GCATTTAGGTGTGCTATCACTAAGAAAATTGCCTGATTTGTTATCATTAAGGGGTTGATCACCTTCCTTATTAGTTAGTTTATCTGCAGATGAGTAAGGGGAATCTTGATTTGTAATCTTTGTGGACTGCTGATCAGTATCTTATGGTATGGGAGTGTTTGGAGGGAGTATGGGGATTTTCTTTTTTTTGAGAGAAAAAGTATTGGAAATGGTGTTGGTGGAGATGGATATTTGGTTTCAAGGACAGTGAAGTTTGTAATCCATTTTGTTTTTGACAACTTGATGAACTGCAAGTGTTCTATCATCCTCTAATAAGTGAAAAGTTGATTGATGTTCTATGAATTTATTGAGAATAGTAAGGTCATTGTAAGGAAGAATTTCGGCTAAGACATTGAGGGAAAGGAAAGAGGCTCGTAAAGTTTGTTTTTTTGGTTTCAAACTTGATGTGAATGATTTTTAGGTCTAAATTTGGATCTGAGTTGGGAGGGTTAATAGTTGGAATTAGCCAGGATATAGGACAGTGTTGAAGAATAGGGACTTGAAGGTAAGAGGCTGGTTTTGTTGCGAAGATGAGAGAAGTTTTGTTTTGTTTGTACATAACAGAGATTTTTGATTTTTTATTGTCTGTTAGGACAATGTCTAAGATAAAAAATTTATTTTCATTGTATATAGTCTTGGAGGGACTGCCTTCAGGCTCTTTTTGCTTGCCTTTAAACGAAATTTTGTTTAAGTTTTTTTTGAAAATTTGTGGTTTGGGTGATCGACGGAAAGAGTTTTTTTATGCACTTCAAAATCTATATAAATGGCTTTATAAGTTGATATAATAAATAGTACTATATGTGAATAGAATGAATATTAATAATTAATAATAACAAACATTTCCACTTTTAAGAATAAGGCAAAAATTTTTTTTTCTCAATCAAAGTTAAACTGATAGATATCCTTACAGCAATTGATATACTTTCTTATTATAGCAGAGTACAGATATATATAAATAGCATGGCAGATATTAATAGCATCCAAAAAATCAATAAGCTTACCATTACAAAACACTACAAAAAACAAAAAAACTCAAATATTTTATAACTAATTAAAAAGATTTGCAAACAAAGAAATAATAAGTTGGAGCTGTTTAAAGTTCAAGTGTATATAGGAAATATACAAAATTAACTTACAGACCAACTAACAAAGATTGGTTAACAATGAGAAATGAGATCAAATATAAATAACATTATATTCAAAATTGAAATTCTAAAAGAGGTACAGTATATTTCTCTATATAATAGAATAAACAAGATCTAAAAGTACTAATTAAAGAAAATATTAAGAAAATCACACAAGCAGTTTTCTTGGCTAAGTGGAGGCTCTTGAATAGAACTAGAAACAACTTAAATAATCATTTAATTCACAAAAATTCACTAACTTACTACTTTTAAATATCTTTAGATTATCAAAATAAGCAATTACACAATGAATTGAAAGGTTTAACAACAAAGAAAATTATTTTAAGTCTATGGAACAAAGAACTTCCCATAAAAATGAACTATACCATAGAGCACTTTCAATTTACAAAAACAATTTGTCAACAAATATGAAAAAAGAGTGACAAACATACATCTCTTTATCTATATTATATACAAAACAATGATAAAATAATATATAATCAATAATATTATTACAAATATTACAAAGCACTCCATCTAAAACAATACTTCAAACTGAATAGATAAACTGAAGAAAAAAATATCACTGTATTATAAAAGATACTTGAAGTGTACAATCAAAGGAGCTTTTCTCAAGAAATAATACAAATAATTGAAGAAACAATTTCAGAAAAATAACTTAGATATAACTGCTATATACAGTATACATCAAAAGAGATATCACAAACTATCTTCAAAAGCTATAAAAGAAATAATGTAAAGAATTTTAACTTTGAAAAGTACAACAAGGCATTATCAGAAAGATAGAAAAAAATATAAATATATCAAACATGAAATAGAACCATAGTTAAAGAAAGAGAAGACTATATCAAGAAACAATTTATATTTAGTAAACAAATATATAACCAAAACTATTCAAAATATAACAATATATTGTACTATTTTGGAACTTTTTTATTACACTAGTTCAACCTTGATAGGTTGTCATCTTCTAAAATAAAGTAGCAACAAGCTGTAAGATAAGTACAATTATAAGACTATTTCTTTATCAAATTATATTTGATAAGTATAGATAATTATAGTATCTTATATATAGTAGGTATTAAATTAATATATAATTTTATAAAAAAACTAGAAATTTATATATAAATACAAAAATAATTTTTTTATATATATAAAAAAATTTTATTGATCTATTTATTAGTATTTAATTGCCTCTTAATTTGTATTCAATACTGTATTGTCTCTTTATGGCATTGAATCTACAATATTTTACAAAGTTGATATATTAAATTTTAATTACTCTTCTTTCAAAATAGTTTTGAGCTTATCTATAGTATATGAAAAATCTTCATATTTTTGGATATTGTCCTTCAATAGTTTTTAAACATTTTCTATAGGGTTAAGGTCAAGAGATAAAGCTGGTCAAACTATCCTATTAGTTTAATTTTTTTTCTCATGAATCAATTTACGACACTCTTTGCTATGTGGATTAGTATATTTTCATGTTAAAACATTAAATAAGAACTCAATAACAGATGCACTGCATCAAAAAATGGTACAAATTTATATTCTAAAACTTTTGAATAAGTTTCTATCTTGATTTTTTCTTTCTTTTCTTTATATTTATCAAAAATACTATTGAACCTTTTGTTTCTTCCACAAAATATCTCCAGATCATTAATGAATATTTATCACTTTTAAAAGTTAGTACTAAGTATTCATAATTATATCTCTTACCATTGTGATGTCATACTCTAATTTGGCAGGACTGTTTTCTAATTTCTATATTAACTTCATCTGAAAAAATAATGTGTCTCTAATCATATACATCTTTAGTCTTGTTTTTTTCATACCACTCTTTTCATGCAATTGTATTAGTCTCTGATATAAATGACTTTTTTATTGCTATATAGAAATAAATTCCTGTATTGTGTAATATTCTAATAGTACTTGTTAAGCTACAATTAAGCTTTAAACTATTAATAATATTTTTTAATAACTTGTGATACTTCTTAAATGTTTCTTGTACAAGTGCTTCTTTTTTCATTGGAAAAAATAGGTTTTCTTCTAGAATACTGAGGATTTTCTATTTTTTTAATCTTCTGATATCTGGCAATAAACTTTCATATTGTTGAAGAAAATGTCTTATTTTTTTTTGCAACTTGTTTGATATTCATGTTTTTAATATATACAAGGATTTTTCCTTTGTCTGCAACAATTAGTTCATTATGGGAGTGTGCAATATGGAATCAATGATTTTTTTTTCATATTTAGATTTAACTAATGGTTAAAGGAGTAAATAAAAAAAAAGTAAAACTTTAAAAATATCAAAATGGAAGTAACCATAGTGCTTTTATTTGCCTATATGATTTTATGGCCAAATTGTGTATTATTTTTGATACCTAGTATAATGATGGGTCCCTAAAGTATTTAGCATATAAAATTTTACAGATCAATTATGTCCCTTTTTGAGGGACAAAATTTATAGTTCTTTACTTTAATAGGAACAAAAGTCAGAAAATACTATAAATTAATGATTTGAATAATAAAAAACAATTTTGAATATTTTTTTAATTTAAAAATTTTAATGTTTCTTAGTAAGGGACATTTATATTTTATCTCTATTTCCCCTTTAGGAATTTATTTTTAGCCTACTGTATATATTGTATCTATTATATTTCAAATAAAGTAAAGCTATGCTAGTATTTTTTTTTAAAAAAAGAGAGACTTATTTTTTAAGCAAAAGTCTTGAGATTTTATTTTATTTTATTAGATTTATTTCTTATAAGAAAAAAGAAATGTATCAATAAACTAATTCATAATAAGTTTATAAAATCCAATATTAACTTTCCAAGCTTCTAATTAGATCAATATCAATTTAAATCTTTTTTTTTATATATTTATAGTTAGGTTAGATTATAGTTTACGAATAAATTGAAAATATAAGTATATTTTCACTTAAGTAATATAATATACTGTATATTATAACTAAATATTTTTATCAAATTTAACAAATTCATTATAAGCAATAATAATCTTTAGATTTGGACTTAAAAATAATATTTTACTTTATAATGATCTTTGAGTAAATATTTTTCTAGTTCACCACTTCTCTATTGATAGATTATTACTACTAAATATTTTATAAAGTTATTGAAATACAGGAAACTATAAAAGAATAAATTAATAAAAGGAAAAGTAGAATATCTAAAAATATTCAAAAAAAAAGAAAAAAATTTTCTCAATCTTTCTTTAAAAATTTACTTTTCAATACTTTTTCTTAATAAGAAATACCAATTTAGATATCTTTTCTTCTCCTGCTTATTTAAGGATCTTATCTATTTTTGATCTTTCATATATTATCTGAAAGACTTATTACCTAGTGAAAATCTTTATTCCTAATAATACACTTAATTTCAATCTTCTTTGAATATAATTTTTTATTTACTTGTAAATATATAAGTGACTTTAGCCCATAAACTAAGTCATTTTATTTTAGTATAACATCTTTTAACAATCACACCTAATTAAAGAAATTTTAATTATAAACATTTTTTATTATTTAAATGTCAGATTTTTAATAATTTTTTTGTCTTATTATAGTAGAAAAGTATTATAATATCAGAGATTTTTATTGATTGTGATTCTTTTAATAACTTCTGAGAAAATGTATTCTCAATAGTAATCAAAGAGTTAGAGCTTAATATAAACTAGAAACCATTTAATTTTATTTTCTAACAAGTATAAAAAAGAAACCTTAGTCTTGAAGTTTGTTTGATCAGAAGAATAAGAGAAAAAAATCTTAACTTGAATAAATAGTAGCTTTTTCACCACCTAAAATCTTGTTACATATATCTTATTGATCTTATAAAACTTTATTTTTAGGTTAATTCAATTAGGATAAAAATAGTATATCAATCAATTTTTTCTATTATCAATAATGTTATTAAAACATATAAGGTGATTAATAAATACTTATTTATATTTAACTACTAATATATTTCATATTTATCAATCATATTTTATAATAGATTTTGTTACCTAAAATTCAAAGTCAAATTGAATAAGCAAAATTTCTTAGAAAATCAAAAAATTTAGACAACTATAAGAGTGAAACTATAGTAGTCAGACTCTTTAAAAATATGATTTTATGTTTATTACTCTTCACTGCACAAAATCTTTATAAAGATATATATATATATAATTTTAAGTATTATACTATTAGTTCTTTCTTGCAAAACTTTTTTAATATAGGTAGAGAAGATGTTTTTTGACTTTCTAGGTTACAAAAGGCCAAATTTTTATTTGAAGACAAATATAAACAAGAAAAAAAGTTTGTGAATATCTCTTATAATAAAACTTCGACTTGATTTAATGATAGTATTTAGACTTTATTGCAAAAAAATAAAAAATTTCTTACGAATATCTTTTTTGTATATAAATAAAGAATCAGAGAAAGAGTTTTTTTTGTTAATTTATATATTTTTAGATACTAGAAAAAACTATATAAAATATAGTTTTCATTAACAAATTAGAAAAACTCAAAGTTTATAAAGTTAAAAAAGATATCAAAGGCTCACAAAAACTAAACAATAGAGAATTCTAATTGTTTAAACACTATAAATTAAATATTAAAACAAGTTATTCAAATATAAACACTTTAGTTTATAGCAAATATCAAAATAATACAACAAGATTTCTGATATTCTACAAATAAAACAGATTAACTCTTACAATAAAAGTTGTTTGATAACAAATCTAATAAACAAGTAAACTAAATAAAAAAGATTAATAACTTTTAATAAACTAAAACAACAATATTTTAAATTAAATTATTTTATACAAATAATATAAACAAATCAGGATAAACAATAACAAACAAATTAATAATTTATTCTTCAATATATTGTCGTAGGTCATATAGGTAATGCAATTTATGCATAATGAACTAGAATCCAAAAACCTAAATGTCTGACATGAAAGATTGAATATTGCAAGGTAAGAAACTATAAATTAAGACTTGAATATTAATAAGGAAACTATATATATCTGACAAAGTATGAAAAGTTTAGTAAAGTTTAGAGTTAGCATAGTCTATTATAAAGTAGATAATCTATTATTGGAAAAGTATAAATAGTTTATCAGTATATGCTGAGAAGGTAGCACTGAATGTGTTAGAAAAATAGCTCTCATTATAAATAGAAACAAAAGTTAGTGCTATACAAAAGAAACAGAATGTGAATAAAGAGACACTTATCCTTGATCAAGTCAATCACCATATCTCTGCCTTTCTTAAGTGTTTTTTATAAAAGGCATTCTCTTTTTTATATCAGTTATATATATTTGTGAGTTATTTGGATTATACAATGTGCTGTAAATTAGTGATAGACTTACCAGATTAGCTCACAATAAAATTTAACTTATAAGATAATAAAAACACCAAGAATTTTGCAAATTATAAAAAAAAAAGAGTTTTATATTCTTAATACTATAGTTAAAATAATTAAAAAATATTTGTAATCTAAGAAAGGAACTATAGATTAATCAAATTATTTTTAATACTCTTATTATACAAAACAATATATCAAGACAAATCTCAAAGTCAATAAAATACTTAATACTGGATAATGTTTTAGTTAAAATCCTAAATATAGATTCAACTATATTTTAAAAACCTATAGTTATTAAATAACATATTCTCTACTTATAAATCTAAGATCAAGAAAGAAAAATGATCTCTTGGTATTTTTTTTTAAAGAAAAAATATAGAAATATTTTTATACAAAATAATTTTATAAATAACTTTTTTAAAACTATACAAATCATATTGTTAATCTATCCAATTCACATCTTAGGAATCAGATAGAGACAGAGAACTAGTGCAGGGAAATATCAAGTTAGACTTCTAATATGATATACAAAAGTTTCTAATTTGGGCAATAATAAATGAAGAGGTTTATTACTAGTTATTTAGGTAGGAGAGGCAAGTAATATTTCGGATTAAAGGAAATTTTATTGTTGGATAAATTCTGAGGAGTCTCCAGAAGAAGAATTTCCTTCTTTAAATGTATAATTGAGTTGTATCATATTTGAGAATATAAACTAAGATTAATAATAGTAATAATTATAGTATTAGTTTCACTGAACTATTAAGCTATGTTATTTTGAACAGAACTCAAGTATCCTTTGAAAATAATAGTTACATGTAATAAACTAGGACTACAGAATATTCTAGAGTACTTTATTCTAAGTTTGCTAATAACAAAATCGACTATCAATATTCTAGAAGTGTTCTGAAAGATTTTTTCTTTTAGATAACCAAAAGGATTGGGATATGTTGATCTGAGGTACTGGGATCATCCTGAATACTAAAGAGATTATATAATAAAATTTTATAGTTTAACAATTTCTTCCAACTAATTTGTGATTTCACAAGTTAAGCACCAATTGGGAATTTGAATTCAGTAGCAATTATCTTGTAAATATTGCTAAGGTTATTTTTTCTTGTTCTCATGATTTGTTCTATCCCTGTTTTCTTAAAAAGATAATAGGTCTTGATATATGCTCGTTTGTAATATACAGATACTTGATTCCACAAAAAACTATGTTGATGATAATTTACTATTTGATTCAATAATTCGCCTAATATATAAGTATGCACCAAGGTTATTTGTCGATTTTTGGTCCTTATTACCCTTTATAGATATCTTGTACTTGATTAGAACCTGTACTTCCAAAGATTGTATGATATCTGCATGTGATAGAACTACATTCATATTTTCAGGAGTTGTTTCAAGGAGATCATTTATAATTTGATCAACAATAATATTCATTTTGAAATTGTTGTATATTTTTGAGATATTGAAATAGTGTGTTGGAGAATTGAGAAAAACCTTGTCTATTTATATTTGTCAAAACTTGTTTTATGTTTCTGATCCTCGTATGTTTGTGTGATATATTTAAGGATCATATCTTTTATATTTTGGGATAATTTATATCATCTATTATAAATGAATTCATTATGCCAAGAGTCCATAAACAAAAATGTATCACTGCCACTTCCTCTTTCTCCAGGAGAACCAGAAGCTCCTAACCCATTGATAATCATGACTTGTTTTGGAAAACCTTTCTCAAAGAGGAGGTAGAGAACTTGCATCACCAGTTTGGTAAACTCCAAGAAATCAATTCTGTTTTGTATAACAAGTATAAGAGCCTTTCAGAAGATCTTCAAGACATGACTGGTCACTGCTATCACCTCACACATATGTAACTAGAGAGAGAGAACAATAATCTTTATCAGTGGATTCATTTACTAGAGCAACTTCTCCAGTTGCAGGACATGAAAACCCCTCCTCCGTTGGAGAGGTCTTTCTCTTATATACCCTACTAAGTTTGTTTCTTTATATGTGATTGATTACTAAGACTATGTAGTAGCAGTTGTGATACTCTATGGGCCAGCTGAAATAGTGGTGCAGTTGTTCTCTAGGTCATCACTATTTCACTACATCTTTTTTTCTATTCTTTTCTTAAATGCCTTCAATTATTTTAGATTTTCTGTTCAGGTGGCTCAAATAGTTTTCATTAACTAGATGATGACTTTGGTGACTGATAGTCTTGTAAAACTATTTATGGTTCACATTCTTCTTAGTTATAATACTTCTTTAAAAGATGGGTATTGATAAGAGCAGCCAGTACTTTTCCATCCAAAGTTCTCAGCTGATAGGCACTATTTGGAAGAATATTGTGAATATAATAAGGTCTTTTTCATTTTGGTTTCAATTTTCCTATAAAATATTTGTCTTGTACAGCATCATACATTAATATTTTATCACTTATTTTGAATATTAGAGCTAGGTTTTTCCTTTGGTTGTGATACTCTTTCTGTTTTCATTGGCTTCTCTGGATATTATGCTTGGCAGCTTCTCTTTCTTGTAGTAGTTCTTCTATCAAAGTGAACAATTATAATAGAATATCCTCTTTAATTACTTCATCCATTTCTATAGAAGGGATTTGGGATTTTTATCTATATATCAAGTAAAAGGAAGTCATTTTTGTGAAGGATTGTTTAGTTGTTCTGTATGCAAATAATACTGGTGCAATGTAGTTATCCCAATATTCTTGTTCTTCTGTTAGTTTAGCCAATGCTTTACATAACATTCTGTTGAATTGTTCTACTAGTTCATTAGTTTGGGAATAGTATGGGGTAGATAATAAATGTTGTATTTCGAATTTCTTTAATAAATTATCAACTATTTTGTTTCTGAAATGAGTTCCTCGATCTAAAAGTATCTGTTTTGGGCATCCATGTCTGCAAATAAGGATTTGATATATAAATTCAGCTACTTCTTTTTCTGTTGCTTCTGAAATTGCCTCAGCACCAGGCCATTTAGTAAAATAATGTTTATTTCGATTTTTGAAAAGGGTTCTCCAATAGAAATGGGTGCAAAGGACCAGATATTCTATATTTTTCTCATTTTTGATATCTATTACATGATCTAATATAGTCTTTTATGTCTTCGAACATTTGTGGCCAGAAATATTGAATTTGAACTTTTTAAAACATCTTATCAACACCTAGATATGCATCAGTAGGATGATTATGTAGTAGATATTATTGGTTCTATTTCATGTTTTTGTAAAACTTTGAGAAGTTGGTTTCACGTTTTTCTTCTTCTATCTTTTCTATAAAGTATATTGTTTTTAATTTCGAAAAATTTGCTTTTGGATTGTAATTGTTATTGTTGTGTTTTGTTAAGATTTGATGATAGCTTGTTGTTTTGTAAATAGTTTTTGAAGTGATAGTAGTATTGAGTATCCATCTTGTTGTATGTTCACCAGGACACTGACTACCTGAACTGTATTTTCTTTAGTATCAGATTTGAGTAATGATACTATAAATAATTAATATTGAGTTTTTGGATTGGTGCTTGTTTACCAGACAAAATTGCATAAGTATTGTGAGAAAAGGTTATTAAATTTTTGTAAGTATTCTTCAGAGACTTGCTCATTCTTAGTGAGCCATCAATATGTGTTAATCAATCATGGAGAGGACTCAGTCACGTAATTAACTTTTTCAGAGATGATTTCACTCTATTCTGAGTTTTCTGTATATTCAAAAGAGGTTTTTGTTACCTCTTTTTGTTTTCCCTTACAGATACAATCATTTTTAAATGGCCATCTGTTTCTGTCAGAAACTTTTTGACATTGTTTGCAATAAACATGTGTATAATGATCTGATGCTCTTTCATTGCAATTATTATACCATTGTCTAGCAATAAACCAATGGTCTTCAATTTGACATTCTTGATCTCTTGTAAAATATTTTTATCTTAACAATTCATCATCTTCAAAGATAAACTCTATATGTAATTGATAAGCATCTTGATCTAGCATAAGGATAGGAGTTTTATTCTCATATATTCAAGATATAGCATCTGCATTGTTATGCTTTTTCCCAGCCCTATGGATAAAAAATAATTGTAGTATTCCAGGTGAAGAATCCATCTTGCTCTTCTTTCTTTTGATTCAGATGTCTTTAACCATTGTAAAGCAGAATGGTCAGGGATCAGGTAGAAATGATTTGTTTCTAGATACTAATAGAAGTGTTTCACTGCCCATACAATAGCTAAACATTCAAGTTCAGTGGCTGCACAATTTTATTCTGCTCTAGTTAAATTGCGACTAGTATATGCCACAGTATATTCTTTATTTTGATCATTTTTTGGACAAGTATAGCACCAATGCCAGTTCCTGAAGCATTAGTGTGGATATAAAATAATTTGAAAAAATCAGAATATCTCAAATTGGAGCAGTGATTAAACATCTTTTCAAAAATTTGAAGACTTTTTCTTGAGCTTCTATTCATTCAAACAATATATCCTTTTTCAGTAGTTGATTTGGAGGCTTAGCAATCATAGAAAAGTTTTTGATAAATTTTCTATAATAGGAGGCAAGTCCTAAAAATCCTCTACCTTGTTTTATAGTGGAGGGTTGTGGATAATCATGAACCTTGTTGATCTTTTTATCATTAGATTGAATTCCTTCACTATTAATTTCATGATCAAAGAGTTTGATATGTGATATAAAAAAGTGACATTTTTCTGAGTTCAACATTAGATTGACTTGTCTAAGGGCATCTAGAATGATGTTAATATGCATGCAATGATCTTTAAATATTTTGAAAAAGATAGTAATATCATTCAAATAACTTTACCAAATTTTCCTCTGAATAGAACAAGGACTTTGTCCATTAGTCTCTGAAAGGTTGAGGAGCATTACATAATCCAAATGGCATAACATTGAACTTATAGAGTCCAAACTTCGTGATAAAAACAGTTTTCTTTTTGTCTGCATCATTTATAACTACTTGCCAATAGCCACTTATGAGATCAAGGCAAGAGAACTATTTAGCACCATTAAAAGTTTCTAGGAGGTCATCTACTACTGGCATAGGATAGACATCTTTCTTTGTAACTTCATTTAACTTTCTATAGTCAACACAAAGCTGTTTCTTATTATTTTTCTTTGGTACCACTATTACAGGAGAAGACTAGGTGCTGGTAGTTGGACTAATAATTCCTTTATGCAATATTTTCGTGTTTTCTTTCTTGATGAATTCCAACTGATTAAGAGAGGCTTTATATGCTCTTTGTTTAATTGGTTTCGTATTTCCAGTATCAATGGTATGGATTATCACATTGGTTCTTCCCAGGTTACTAGTTTGTCCTTCCTTGAAGATGCTTTTAACAAAAACATCTTTATTTTTATACAAAAGGTCTTTCATAATTGCTTCTTGTTCCTTAGTGATGCTTCTAAGAGATATATAGCTGAATTTTCAGATGAAATATTTTCTATGCATATATCAGAAGTGTATGCTTCTGATTCTTTTAGATCTTCTTTCTCTTGATATTCAATTTTATCTAAAAGCTCATTATCATTATTGAAAGATTCCTCTATAATAGATTGAAAAGGAATATCTGCTAAATGAGTTGTTCCAATATTAATACATTTTCCATCATGATAAATTTGTAAAGTTCATATATCAAAGTTCCACTTGGCCTTCATTTTTTTAAGCCAATTAGTATCAAGAAGAAGAGTTTCTTCCCGGGATTTAATAACTTGTAGTTTAATAGCAATTATTAAATCCTGGATAAATATTTATAGATTCAAAATTTGTTCAAGGGCTCTTGTTTTTGTACCATTAGCAGTTATTACAATTGTTCTGGAGGGGGTATCTGGAGAGAGTCTAAGTTTGTCCATATGTTTTTTTGTGATGATGCTTACAGTAGCTCCTGAATCCAAAATAGCAACAATTGGATTTTCTTTAATTCGTATATAGTATTTGACAGCTGTTGTTCTATTCTTTTCTTCTTCAGACCGAAGATAGTTTGTAGCTTCAGTATTTTTGGGTCTTCTTAATACCTTGACCAAGTTTCTTCACTAGTTAGGATATTGTAACATTTGTCCAAGAGTAGTATTTGAACGAATTTGTAAAATATCATCTGAAATATCATATAGATTCAAGTTATCTATGATGAAAGGTTGATATCTTGTTCTAGGTTTTCTGGGGGCAGCAATAGGTACTACTACAGGTTCTTGTACAGTTTCTTATTGTAATTCCATAAGTTGTACTGGAATTCTTCTGGTTTGTAATTGAATTACTTTTTGAGATTCTGATTATTTCTGCTTTTCCCTAGCTTCTCTTCTATTAGTAGAGTAAGAGTATGGTCTTTTACGTTAACCAATATAAACTTCTTCTTCATCTTCTTCATCCCATTCTTGAGTGAAGTATTGTTCTGTTGTTAGGTAATTAATTGGTTGATTTCTTTTAAAAGGGGGTCGATAGGATGGTAATGTTTTTTCAGAAAGACAATCTTTTGCAAGATGGTCAGGTTTGCCACATTTGAAATAGCTTCCTATAAGGTTTGACCTTTGAATAGGAGCAAATGACTGCATTATTCATTCTGGTGGATTGCTTCTTTGTTGGAGAGAGAAGGCTTCTATCTTTTCCAATCTTTCAGCTAAATTAAGTTGTATTTGTTCGAATTTCTTGATTAATCCATCCATTGCCTCTTCTTGTGCTTTAGAGACTCC
>CAJVPT010004574.1:0-13259 GCA_910592055.1 Acaulospora colombiana | reverse complement strand
TAAGCCAGGACATGTCTAAAGCATATGACTCAATCAACATTGAAATGCTTAACTTGGCATTACAATGCATCAAAGTCCCAAGACAAATTACAACACTCCTCACAAACTTGCTTAAAAATTGAACAAATGCAGTCATCACATGTCATGGGCTTACAGAAGAATACACAGTACTAGATGGAATAGATCAAGGTGATACCATCTCCCCCCTATTGTGGAGAATCTTTTATGACCCTCTCCTCTCCACAATTCAAACAACATGCAGAAGATACACAGTTTCATCTTATCACACAAGGCATATAGACCAACCCACCATTCACAAAACAACATCAATTCCTAAAAGTGCATATATGGATGATACTACATGGTTGGCAGAAAACAGTACAGACCTTCAATATATTATAAACATCGCTGAACAATTTTACCATATAAATGATATACAGGTCAACCCACAAAAGTCCTTCCTTATTATTATTAATGGCAACCATAGAGACAAGACAACAGATATACACTTGAATAATCAACACATTACAGGCTGTAACAACGACATTTCTGTTAGAATATTAGGAGTATGGCATGATACAACAGCCTCAAAGAAGTATCAAAAACAACTTATCAAACAAAAAATCTTACAAACACGCTCAGTTATAGGAAGCAAAGCCATTACAGGCAAACAGATGTGATATATTATTAACCATGTGTTATACCCCAGTATTGAGTACCTGCTGAATGACCTAACTCTCTCTGAAAGTACATGCAACAGATTGTCCAGCAAACTGGCAAGCATATTCAAACATAAAATAGGACTAGCAAACACAATACCCAACAATGTCATTTACAATCCACTTGAATATGGTATCTTTCATCTATGAGATAGACAGTTTCAAGTACACACATCTAACTGGATCCAAAGAATCAATCAAGAGAAAATCACAGAGGACCTAGCTAGACATCATTTGCAACAGGCACAGAATCATTTCTGGTCAACAAACAGTATTCTTGCATACTACACTACACCTATCATGTCAGTAGGAAAGAATCTTACACATGACATCATCCTGTTACTCAAAAAACATGGATTTAACTTTCTCTTGAATGAATACAAACCTGCAATTACATTAACACGCAAAGCAGACACAACAATAGAAGACATCATAACTCCACAGTTCTATCGCACACATAGAAAACAACTTGCCAAACATAATCTTTTATTTACAGGACAAATACTAAATGCTAAAAGAACCCATACACTTCATTGGCTACAGGTCATTAGGTATTGAGACAAACAATCTCCAGAACATATTTTAGAATGGTTCACCAATCTTCAACACAGAATAAATGCTCCTACAATCAAAACACTATACCTACAAAGCAACAGTACAAATCCTTTGCTTCAAAGTACTAGCTTAATGGAGCACCACACTCAACAATCACGCTGGACAGCAACTCATATAAGGGATGCAATCATTATCGGCAAGAAGAAAAGAAACAATTTAGATGGTAGCATAACTTACACACATTACCACAATATAACAAATAATGAATCACCACTCAGCAAATGTAATGGATACCCCTTGAATGAAGGAGGCAACGATCAGAACTGCCTATTCAACACCAAGGCACAGAAAGCCGCCAGAATTGCAGTTGTGACAAGTTGTACATCAATCTCTTAGCATTCCATATTAAATGGAGATCTTCAGTATAGATCAAGAGTCTCAACAGAATCAATCTATATCACATTAAATCAGATATACACAATTCAACAAGCATACAACCAGCCTCCAACAGTAAACATCTTACACAATGTAATATCTTCACATATTACTACACATCTCATCAGTAGCCAAAACTGAATTTCTGATCTTATAAACATATTCAAAAAGATAATCACATACTCACATTTCCAAATCTACATGGATGGCTCTCTTAACAAATGGAACAAAAAACCATATATGGGACTAAGCTGGATTATTATCACTCCAGACAATGAAGAACACACATTCAGAGCCCAAACCCACATACACCCCTTATTCTCAAGAGCAGAAATTATGGCCATAACAACTGCAATATTAACCTTGCCAGAAAACTCAACAACCAACATTTTCATAGACAGCTAAACAGCAATTAGTTGTATTCAACAGACATTGAAAACCTCAGCATCACGCCTTATCAGAAAACAAAGGAACTTCCACATACTGCATACCATAAAGGACACCTGCATTGCAAAACATCTCAAATTGCAAATGCATAAAGTCCAAGTCTACTCAGGTATCAAACACAACGAACAAGCAGATCAACTGGCCTCAATAGGTATAGGACCACAAGAAATACACCCAAGCACCAGTACCCTTAACATTCAACCCACTCAGAATCCATAAACATATCTAACAACACAGTAAGAAGCATTTAAATTGATATACCTGCAAAGAATATTTGTAAAAAGATCATCCAGGCAAAATATATTGCACAATAGTGCTTAATTAACAGAACATTTACAGACTTTACTGGACAATACGAACATATCCATTGGCAAGAAACATATAACCATCTACATCCATCTCAGATTAACAATACAAAAACCTCTTTTGAAGACCACCAAATGCGCAAGTTCTCATTAAACTTATGGAATAACGAACTTCCAACCAAAATTAAATTATATAGTATAAAACCATCACTATATAAAGACAATAAATGCTGCAGGTGTAATCAAGTGGAAGACAACTACCACCCTTTATTGTGCCAACACAACAAAATAGATATCAAACATTAAGCCATAATGATGATCCAGAAAGCAATACTCAAGTACATACCTAGAGAAAGGAAAAGCCAAGCATTAACTATGATAAAAAGTAACATAACCTTGGATACTTTGCAGCAGCTCAAATTATTTATCAAAGGAGCCTTCTTTAAATCCACTATTAATACAATCCACCAAACAATTCGCAATGCAGCCAAAGCAAAAGACTGCATAGCTGAAATATCGGAAGAATGGAAAAAATTCCTATACTCAACTTAGAAAGCCAGAAATGAAACATTCCTAAAGTGGAAAGAGGAACATGGAATTTCAAGAAAAAAAGAAAACCATCACAAATATGAAAAAACCTCTTCAAGTCCAATCAGATGGATAAACGAACAAGCCATCAAAGAAAGCTACATAGATCTAATTAATTAATATATAAAACAATTTATTCTTGAAAATACTAACATTATGTCCATATTTTCTTTTGAACCTAGTACTAGCTTTGCCTTGGCAGGTTAGTTCTCCCTTAGTCTGGAGTGGCAATGAGCCATCTGGTGGATTCTTTAGAATATCTAACTAGTTCTAAGAAGTTTAATAGCATGTATAATATTCTTTATAATCCCTACAATGTACAGTTGCAAATTACTTTATCAAGTTAATAAACAAGGCCGAGCCAGCTTTAAAAAAAAAAAATTGAAAGTGCCTACATGTCCTTATATTCAATACTAATTAGAATATTTGAACATTCTTATTTGATTTATAATAATAATAATATAATACTTATAAAATTTAAAATTTGTATAAAAAAAAATTCTTTCTCGCAGATCCTTTTTTTCTTAAAATTTACTTTTTTGGTAATTTTGGAAAAAAGAAAGAAAGTGAATGAAAGAGATGAGTTTTCTAAGAGAATCCAGAAAACAATACAGTTTGGGGTGACTCAACTACAATGAAAATATCTTAGCAAGAGGTAACACAAGAAATACGCACAAAGAATCGAACCCAGACACTGGAAAAAAATCAACAAAAACAAAGAAAAAACAGTCTTACAAGAAGAAAACAGACCAGAAAAACATATGAACAGTTCCAACAATAAACAACAATCAACTTTGAAAGGTCCAAGCAGCACCGTATCCAGGAAAATGCCAACCAACAACTTCACCTAGAGTGAGCAAGTAGAAGAAGAAATTTTGACAACATTAACTAGTAAAAGAAGCACATCCGCTACTGAAAACCTAAAAGAAAGCCCGGTAGCATAACCAAAAGACATTGGAACTAGAGTATGAACCATTGACTCAGATTAGAAATGGACTTGGAAGAAGAAACTGGAGAAAACATCTCGCAAACAACTGAAACCTTGAAGAAGAATGGCAGACTGGAAAAAGAAATGGAAAAACCAAAACCAACACTTTTGATAGGCCCAGGCCCAGATCCCTATTCAATAGAAGAATCAGATTTGGAAGAGAAAGAGCCAATACAGGAATAAAAGCAAGTGCAATTCCAGGCCAAATAACAAGTCAAAAAGTTGCCTTCCTTATTAAGAGCCTTGATTCTCTCATTGACCTCATGTCTGTCTTTAGTGAAGGAAAAGACGAAAATGAACACATAATAGCCATATTTGGGAATAAACAAGCTGCAGAAGAGGTATGCAACGTAATCTTGCCAGACACAAGTAATATGTATCTCGAACATATGGCAACTACATCTTTGGTACAAAAAAGGAAAACAGTATCATAGTGTGGGACATACCCCTAGAAGTTAAATTCATTGAAATATGACAAGCCTTCATCAAATATGGTGAGATTACCAATATCACTATGACAACTCAACAAATGTGACAGACCGCTACAATAATCTACGCAGACAAAGAAAATAAGAATACAGTTATTAACAAATGGAGTGTTTACTAAGAGCAGACTCAGTTAGAGTTTTCGATGCTCAATGGAACATCGAACAAATGAAAGAAAAAGGAGCTATAGCAGCCAAACTAACTAACCTTCCATCAAATACAACAGCCTTTGACCTTCGACACATATGTGAGCAAACCAAGGTCAAATCATGTTACATCCCAAGAAACCTTTCAGATGAAACCAGAGAAGCAGCCACTAAAGAAAATTTTTAACTTGGAGAAACCATAGTGGAATGGAAACACATTGAAACCAAACTATGCAGCATCTGTAGCAGCGCAGAACACTTAGTAGCAAACTGCCCACTAAAAGAATGCCATGCACAATGGAAGCAGTACAGATCAAAACAAGCCAAACGTTTTGGCAAACTCTATATCAAATACAAATCAGTAAGAACAGGTGCAATTAGAAACTTATCAAACAAAAACACAATATCACTAAACCAGGATCTTATGCAGCAGCAGCCAGATAAGGCCAATGAACTAAAGACAACCAATCCTTTCAACCAAAGTCAACAAACACAATGGATGAAATCCTAGAGATATTAAGAGAAATCAGAAGAGAAATCAAGGAGATCAGGGAAGACATAGCAGACTTAGATAAATGCATTGTCACCTTGAAGAGCTATAATGAAGAATACATGGAACAAGTGAAAGAACTCCAGAACATCAAAGAGAACCATAACCACATAGCAGAAAACAATGAAGAGTCACCTGACAATCTTCAAGACATCCAAGCCAAACAACAATGTATTCACTTCACTATGAATAGATTGGATCAAAACATGAATAGAATGTTTAATGCCTTGACAAATACTTTGAACTCGAATTCATCCCAACTCACTCCTATCCATTAATGAGTCAAAACACAGAAAATATCATAAATAAAAGTAATACCTCTATAATAGGAAACACAATAACCAACAATATAGACAACACTATCACACTTATCAATTCACAGACAAACGAAACACAACACACAACAAATAATGATCCAAACAAGACAGAAGAAAACCTAAAATATACTATTTGACAAGCCACAATATATAACATCCAAGGCTTGGTCAACTATTAAAAAAGGAATGACTGGTTCACCTGGTGTGCCATGAAGGAATGGGATATAGTCGTAACAATAGAGATAAATGGGACAAATTCACAATTCAAAGACTGGAAGCATCCAAAATATAATATAATATAATTCCATGACAAAGAACAAAAGATAGGACAAGGACTGAATATCATGCTCAACAAAGAGATGACAAAGAGAGTTTTTAAGTATAATATATTGCCAGGAAGACTCATTCACATAGACTTGGCCTTTCCTAAAAAACAAAAATTAAGAATAATAGGAGTTTACTTTCCAGCTCAACAGGGAGACAAGAATTGACAAGGCATCCTAAACCAATTGAGACAATGAATCAGGGAAGCTATCCAAAAAGACTGGCATCTCCTGGTCTTGGGAGATCTGAATGGCATACCTAATCCAGTATGGGATAAAGATAATGCAGGTAGAATAAGTACAGTCAACAAGCCCTCAGACCCCCAGATAGAAATCCTTGTAGACAACTGCCTCGAAGACATATACAGACTCCACAACCCTACCAAAAGAGAATTGTCTTGAAGCCGAAATATATACAGCAGCAGAATAGATCAAATATGGATGAACATATTACCTACCTGGCAAAGCAAGAAAGCAATCATTGGTAAACTCCTAGACCCTCTTATCCCCAGTGATTATAGGCCAGTCATGACAGAAATAGAAGCATGGCAACTCAGTTCAAGGAAAGAACCAACCTACCACAAACCTAACACCAGATACAATTGGTATCTAACAAACAACAAGCAATGGGAAAAATTTATACTAGAAATAGAGAATTCTTTGAACAACAAAAAAGCTGAGCCTATGTTCATAGACAAACAATAAAATAAACTACAAAACTATCTCTTAAGAGCAGCAAAGCTACACATTCCCAAAAAGAAATGCCATTGGAAAAAAAGAATATCTACAGAAGACAAGCCAGTAAAGAGACCACTTCTACAGTTACAACTTCTCAGAAATAAAATAAAGGTGGCTTTGAAAACAGACGGTACATCTCCTAATATAGAAAAACATCTGCAAGGAAACCTAAATGATCTCAAACAACAAATGGAAAGGATTATGAAGACACACCCAAATGATTATCTATCTCACTGGCTTACACTTACACAAGATATGATAAAAGCCCATAAAGTCCTAATCCATGCAATAATCCAAAGAAGGAAAAATCAAGTCATCAAACAAAGAATAGCAATCAGACAAGCCTTCCTAGTAACAAACAAAAAAGCAATGATAAACAGCATTATGGACAGATCCAAAAGATCTATCACTCTAGACAAAATAATCCTAGAAGAAGGAGAAGCTATAAATATTTTGACTGAACCGAAGAAAATAAAAGCTGCAGTTAGAAAACACTTCAAGGACTGGACTTCAACAAGAAACATCACAGCAATAGCAGATCACTCCTCATGAAAAGAGGAATATAGATCCAAGGACAACATCGATCACAGATACTGCAACACAGTTCTAACAGAAATATCTAAAGAAGAATTAAAAAGAGCAGTCAAAGATAGAAGCACAAAGTCCTCCCTAGGAAGAAACCAGATTCCATACTTAGCATACAAGAAACTGGGCAAACTGGTCCTCGAAAAAATCAGGAACATCTTTAATCGAATCATTAAAGAAGGTTCCATATCCAAAGAATGGAGCAAAGGAGTCATGTATCCTATACCTAAGCCAAAAGACTGGCAGAAAAACCTCGACATAACAAGAGCAATCACATTACTGAATACAGGAAGAAAAATATTTACCAAGATTTTAACGGATAGAATTGCCTCATGTCTAATAAAGAACAAGATCCTATCACAACTAAATTGGGCTGCACTGCCAAGATGCAGCATATAGGAATCCATCCATATAATAAACAACATTATCGAGCATGCTAAAGAAACAAAAAAACAAGCATAGATTCTCAGTCAAGATATGTTAAAAGCATATGACTCAATGAATTTAGAGATGCTAATCAAGACCTTAGAACGAATAAAAATTTCCACACAAATAATCAATATCCTACACAACATTTTCAACCAAAGACATAATATAGTTCTTACATGTCATGGGCCAACAGAAAAATATGAGGTCAACGATGGTATAGTCCAAGGAGATACAATCTCCCTACTTTTATGGAGAATCTTTTACGACCCATTAATCACAAAAATCGAAAAAAACTTTACTGGCTACACAATAACAACCAAAGCTTGCAAAGACTTTAAACTAGGATGGGAAAATAAAAAAGTAAATATCGCGGTTAACGCTTACATGCATGACACCACATGGATTACAGATAACAGAGAAGAGTTACAACAAATCCTCAAAAAAGCAGAAGAGTTCTACAAAATAAATGATATAAAAATCAATCCACAGAAGTCTTAGCCGCTAATCATAAATAGAAAAGATGATGCCTTCACACAAGGCATAGATATGGAAGAACAAACCGTCAAAGGCTACTTGCAAGGAATACTAGTAAGAATCCTGGGAGTTTGGTATTACAGTTTAGGGAAAAAAGACTATCAAAAAACCCTAATTCAACAAAAGTTTAGAAAGACCAAGGAACTCATAGGAATGAAGCAACTAACTGACAAACAGATGCAGTATATAATCAATCATGTTCTGATTCCCAGTGCAAAGTATCTATGTAATGATATGATACTTCCAGAAAAAACATGTAACCTCCTCATGAGCAGTGTTACAGCAATTTTCAAACACAAGCTAGGCCTCGCCAAGACAACTTCAAACAATATCCTCTTCAACAAATTTGAATACAATCTAATATACAGTACCTCTGGGACAGACAACTCCTTCTACATGTCACAAATTGGACAAACTGAATCAAAAAAAACAATATAGCCGGTGAAATAGCAAGAAACAGACTCCAAACCTTACAGAATGAATTCTGGTCCATCAAACTTGTGCTAAACAAAATGGAATAACCATGGAAACACATGGAAAAAATCTAACACATGACACTGTCTGGCTTATGAGAAGACATGGTTTTACATTTGATTTTATCAATGAAAACAATAGTATTATGCTTGTCCAGGAAATAGATACTCCTATAGAAGAGATTATCATAAACACTTCTATTCAAACCACCGACGCCATCTCCACAAACACAATATACTCTTCGTTGGACAACTGTTAAATGCAGATAGTACAAAAACATTAAAATGGTGCCAAATCATAAGAATTGAAAGAAAAACATTTCCAGGTCCAACCCCAAGATGGTTCCTTACATTGAGCAGCAAAATCAAAGGAATGCTAGAAGCGAACAAAATCCCAATACAACAAACAACAACTAATACCTTCAAACAAGGAATTCACACAACATTCTATAATACAACCAAACCAAATTGAATTTATACACAGAAAAAGGGAGAATCTACAATTGAAAAGAAACAAAAAAGAATAGATCAAGACACAATGAAGTATAGACACTATACCCAAGCTTCAGGGAATTCCTCACTGGAAGCATGCCAAGATTGCAGGCTAACATCCTAGATACTAATAGAGGGAAATGCAGCTTCACTAAAACTCAACAACATTCAATTACCATACCTGTTCTGAAAAATTTAACTTCTACAAGAGAAAACAACACAAACACGAAGGAGTGCAAGTGGAGAAACAGAACATCTCCAAACTCCCTCACTATAATCTTCACTGAATACATACAGACATTGGAATTACTCACACAAACCAAGAATATAATAATTAGCATACTAGCTGAAACACAAACAAGAAACAGAAAGAAAAACAAAGTTTTCAACTGCTCACAGGAAAATACAGAAAGGATAAAGAAAATCAGGGAAAAAATCAAGAATTTCGCTATCTTTGACATCTATACAGATGGATCTCTCACAAACTCAAAGGATAAATACTATATGGGCCTGGGCTGAATCATCATCACTCCAGACTTAGAGGAACACACCTTCCAAGGACAGATCAAATGATACCCCTCATCTACCAGAGAAGAGATAGCAGCCATTGCAACAGCTTTAAGTACATTACCAGATCATAGCGCAAATGTCTATACAGACAGTCCAGCAGCAATAAATGAAATAGAAAAGACCTTGAAGGAAAACAAAAGCAAGATCATGAAAAAACAAAAAAATTCAAACCTTCTACTCCAGATCAAAACCTTATGCCAGCAAAGAAAAATCAAACTAGTGCTACACAAGGTTAAAGGCCACTCTGGAATCAAACATAATGAAACAGTAGATCAACTGGCACAGATAGATGCATGGAAAGGTATGAAACTAGGAGAAAATGAAATTGAAATAACTAGAATCAATGATCCAGAGACAGGCATAACACTACAATGGAACAACCACTTTACCGAATTTCCCACAGAAATAATCACATAGAAGCTCACAAACACTATCCACCTGGCAAAATGGTGCCTTTTGAATAGGACTGAATACAACTTTAGTAAACGAATAATTAAAGAAATCAACTGGCAAACAATAACAGCACACTTATAACCCACGAAGATGAATAACCACCACATAGATAGGGAAGACCAGAAACAAAGGAAGTTCTGTCTTAGCCTCTGGAATGATAAATTACCAATCAAGAGCAAACTAAATGCAAGACTCAATCAGTTTACAAAAATATCAAATGCAACAAATGTGGAGAACCAGAAACCAGTACACACCCCTTTCTTTGCCAATAACTCAGAGCAGAAACAGAAAAGACTCTAAAGGATATAATTCTAACCTGTGTGAAAAACCATACAGAGAAGAAAGAATTTCAACATTTCACCACCCACTTTTTAAACAAGAACAACCTGGAATATAAGAAATATTTGATAGCAAACATTAGGGGGGCTTTCTTCAAAGGACTCATACATAGTCTCAAAATAATCATTCCAGATAGAATCGAAAGGAAAAACTGCATAACAGAAATCTGGCTGGAAACAATAAATACATATACCAAACATGGCAAAGATGATGTGAAACCTTTCAGGAGTGGAAAGCTAGGAAGGGAATCATTAGACAAAAAGAAAAAGCAGCAAAATATGAGACAAGAAAAGAAGATCCCACTTTCACAACAAGGAAAAACACATAAAAGACCAATTTATACACCTGATCAATAAGTTTATGAATCAATGAATTACAAATCTTATAGACAACTTTTACATATTTGAAATTTCTTTCAGCACTAGCCCAGCCTTGGCAGGTTAGCTCCCCATCTTGGTGGTGGCAAAAAGCTGCAAGGTGAGTACCTCAATATAGAAGAATTCTATTGAGTTTTATTTGGTAGTAAATAGATAGTACATCTTAGAATAGTTTCTATGTATTGATACTATATAATTACAAATAAAGCAAGGTTGAGCCAGCGTTATAAAAAAAAAAAAAAAATTTAAAATTTGTATAAATTATTTTATAATTATAGAAATTTTTATTATAAAGATCTTTTATTTTATTTATAATCATAATATCAAATGTATTATATAGAAATAAATGATATAATAAAAGAAATTATCTTGATTAAATAGAAAGAAGTATAAAAATATTTTATATTAACATAAGAAATAATATATTATTACAAAGTACAGATTAGAACACCACTCTTTCTGCTGGTCCTCTGATCATACACAAAAAAGATATTCGCAAGAAGTTTTTATACTTCAAGGTTAACAAATTCTTAACACTTTCTTTAAACCAACCTGAAGAGGCTTCCTTCAGGACTCCACCACTTCTTCCATATTGTTTATAATCTTCCTCGAACAATACTAGACTCTCGTGACCTGCAAAGTTCAGTACTCATCTTAACTACCAATGGCAAGAAAGTTCCTCAAGAGAGAAGGATCAACAGTAAAGTACTTGCTACCTATCAGTTGAAATGGGGGAAACAAAACAAGTACTTGAGAGAGGGTTTCTCCCATCTAAAGAACTCATCTTTCACCCTTTGAATGGTTGTGTGCCCTCTTAAAGCTACCACTTTTCATGGCTTTTTGGGGGAATTTTGCCTATACCAGCTTGACCCTGAAATTTTAGGTAGCACGAATTCCATGGATTCTGATTGATCAACACAAAATGCATTAGACAAGATTGATAAACAAGCTCCTATTGGTCACATCACGTATCTGAATGCATTTCCTCAGCTCCATAAGAACCTGAGGTCCATCATGAGTTATATGCTAGTGCAGATGGATACAGGATACTGCAACCTCCTAAATCATTGACTATTAAATAAGAGTAAACAAGCCTACAGACTGTCAGTCCTATGGACTGCACGTAAAGATGGATCCGACCACCCACAAAAACACAAGAACCATACAAAATAGATTCTCAATAGATGGGTGACAGGAGTTCCATGACACAAGACCACGCCCCAGTCAAGGCACAGGACAGATAAATATATTTTTTTTTTCTTTTCTTTTCTCAGCGTTAACAAGATCTTCAGACCTTGTATAAGAAACCCCCACACTGATGATGCTGGGCATCTTAGGCAAGTTCTTGACATGTTAGTTCCCTCAAAAGAGTAGTAACAGACTATCCCATAGTAACCCCTAGAAAGTGCCGGTTTGCTAGGAGGGAGCATTAGTTATGATCCATTAGTTTGATAGTATACATCTACCTCTCTCAACTTTGTTAAGAATTAAGAGTAATTCTACACTAGATAGTAATATAGTTTCCCTATTCTGGTTGGATAAGACATAAATAGATACCCTTTGTCTATTTGTTGATCTGTAAATTCTTAGACAGTATGGATAACTAATAATCCCGGTTGTCCCTAGAATGTATCTTGATAATTAATAAAGATACCAAACTGACGTGAGGATAAGCTAGCATTTAAAAAAAAAAAAAAAATTATAAAGTACAAATTATAATAAAAAATCCTTACTATATATATATTAATCTAGAAAATAGATTCTTTTAATTTGAACTTGTCAATATCTTGACTATGTATAATAAAAATTGAAAAGAGAAATATACAGTGCAATAGTAATAGCCTTGAACTCTTACTACTATTGAAGCTGGTTCCAAGATTCTTAACAATTACTATATATACCAGTTAAAGTATTTATATATAAACAAGTGAAAATAATAAAAGAAAAAATAAAAACTTTAAAGTTCAAGTAATGAAAAGGTTTTATTCAAAGAAGTAGAAATAGAAACATTCAACTGGATCAATAGAATACAAAGCCTGGTTACTTCTTATTACAAGTTCTAGTTTTTCAACTTCAATTTTCTGATCCTGATTAAGGAGAAACTTCTGGAGAACAACCATTTTACTTCTTCTTTCAACTGATTAATTTTTTCTTGAAGATTAGCTTGAAACCACTCTCTATTATATTAGTTGCTTCTTCAAATACTTAACTCTTTCTTGTAGGATAATAACAATTGTTTATAAATGATTCCTTCTTCCTGAATAAGAGAGTTTTTATGCCTTAGAGTTTTTATTTCTTTGGACATGTTGAAAAAAGGAATATGAAAAATATTTTAGACCTGTGGGTCAATAGCACAGTGGTAGTGCTCCCAGGTTGCAATCACAAGGTCTGTAGTTCAATACCACTTAAG
>CAJVPT010004573.1:0-13260 GCA_910592055.1 Acaulospora colombiana | reverse complement strand
CTTGTGTTTAAAGGTGGTTGCTAACTTGCTTATTATTTTGTTATAGGTATTCCTGATGAGGACTATGTCATTACAAAGATACTTTAGGCTGAGCATAAGAATATGATTGATTATATATTTTATTTGTTTGTCAGTAATTCTTTTCATTCCTAGGAGTGTTCATGTTTTTTAAATTTTTTTCTTGATTAGGGCTTTTTGATAGTCTTTCTTTCCAGAGCTATCATACCATATACCAAGAACTCTGACTGGAGTATCTCTTCTGCATTCTATGATTCTTTGATTATTCATCTATACTCCTTGTGTGTAGTCATTTTCTTTGCCATTGATTATTAGGAGCTGGAATTTCTGTGGATTTACTTTAATATTATTAATGTGAAAAAATTGTTCAGTAGTATTTATTATTCTTTGGAGTACTGCTTTATTGATTGCAATCCATGTTGTGTCATCCATATATGCACTAGCTGCAATGTTTATGGATCTTGAGAACCATCCTTAATCTAAATGCTTATAGGTCTTGATTGCTAGTGAGTATTCTGTATATTCATTATTAATTCTTGTAAAGAGAGAGTCATAAAAAAATGCACCATAGTAATAAATATATAGTGTTACCTTGATCTATACCATCCCTTACTAAATATGAATTGATAGGGCCATGGTATGTTAGAACTATATTTTGTCTATCTTTAAAGATATTGTCAAGGATTTGTATTATTTTCTCTGAAATTTTTAACCACTAAAGTGCCTTTTTTAATATTGTGATATTTACTGAATTATAAGCCTTAGATATATCCTAACTAAGGATCCAGGCTTCTTGATTTTTTTCTTTGGTGTGTTTTATAATACTACTTAAGATGTGAATAGAATCTTGTATACTGTTTTCTGGTAATGTTGCCCAGTTTAGGTTTGACAGTATTAGGTGGTCTTTAAAGACTTTAACAAGGCAGTCAGTTATGATCTTGGTGAAGATTTTCCTTCCAGCATTCAAAAGAGTAATTGGTTTTGTTATATAAAGATTGTTTTTCCAGTCTTTGGGTTTGGGTATTGAATATATAGTTTCTTTGCTCCATTTTTTAGAGTTGTGCCTTGTTATAGGATATCATTAAAGATTTCTCTTGGTTCTTCTATGGTGTTTTTCTTTAGGTATTTGTAGGCACTATATGGGATTTGATTTCTATCTGGGGCTGATTTATTACTTCAGCTGCTGATTGTAGTTGTTAATTCTTCAGTTGTAATCTCAAGGAGAATATCTGAGTACCAGCTACTCTTGATGTAGAATTTGGCTTTATATTCTTGTTATCAGTATAGATAATTTGCTAGTAATCCTATGTTTCTAGATAGTGTTCAGTTGAGAAAATGTTGTTTCACTGTTTCTTTGATTTTGTTAGGTTCTATAATGATTTGTATGTCCTCTTTTTGCTAGATAATTTTGTCAAGATAAATATGTCATATTAATCTATCTAAAATGCTATTAATTATAGCTTTTTTATTACTTTCTAGGAAAGCCTGTCAACTTGTTATTCCTTAAGCTATAGCTTTAGCTTATTTGCACTTTGTGTTATATTTTTCAACAGTTTTGTGAGTTTTAATATATGATTCGATAATCTGTATCAACTTTATAAAATATAAGATCCTTGACTCTTTTTTGACTTGATGTAATTTTGTAATAATATCAGGAAAGTGACTTTAAATATACATTGGTATATTGCATTCCATCTCAATGTTATTTTCTTGATTCATGTTGTAGAGTTGTCTTAGAGTTGTCAAAAATAATTATAAATAAAGTAGAGAGGCATCTGATCCTTTGTCTACTTTTTGAAGATGTTTTTTCTAATGTTGATATTTTTTTGGTATGTGTTTTTTCACAGCATGCAAAAGTTGGAAACTGAAGAAGTTCCATTTTTGATCAATCAATCTGGAATCTAAGAGTATATTGTTTATTGTTAATTCTACTGTTTGGAAAAATTTCTCTCATTGCTTGGTATTGGTATGAAACTAGTTGTATCTGATATTTGGTTTATGAATAGATATAATTTTAGGTATATCTAACTCCCATACCTCCAGCTCTATGATCATTGATCTGTGATCACTGGTGATTAGAGGGTTGAGCATGTCTGTGATGTTGACTTTATGTATGTGCCATGTTGCTTTAGGATTAATCCAGATCTGATCGAGTCTATTGTGGCTGCCTTGACCTTGCCAAGTATATTCTCTTTTTGATGGGTTGTGAATGTAGTATGTATCTATAAAACTATTGTCAATAAGGATTTCAATTTGTTTCCAGATGGATTGTAGGTATGGATCAGTTTTTTGTTATTTAGTTTATCCATATTAGGATTGGGTGTACCATTCAGGTCCTCCAAACTATGATGTTCCAGTCTTGTACTGTTGCCTCATTGATCCATTGTTTAAGTATATATATAATGCATGTTTATTCTTTAGATAAGTCTTATGTAGAGAAGTAGACACTGATTATTCTCAATTTTCTTTTCCTTGAAAAGATAAGATCTATATCTATTAATCTGCTATTAAAGGTTTTGCATTTGTATATTCTCTATGCAATATTTTTTTTGATTATCATATATAGGCCATAACCAAGGATTTGCACCTCTTCGTGGAACTAGATTATTTGAAAGTTTGGATATTTCCAGTGTTTAGAATGTTGGTATGATTCATTTGTTTCTGTTGTTATTATGATGTCCCATTGCTTTTGGTCACATAAGTTGAACCATGTGTTTTTCTTTTGTGTATCTACTAGCCATATATATTAATGGTTATGAGTTTCCAGATTGGTTAGTATTTATTGAGGTTTTCTTCTATAGGTGAGTTATTATTATTGTTATTGTTGTTGTTGGTATTGTTGTTGATGTTATTATTGTTTAAATTCATTTCTATTGGATTCGTATTCAATGGTTGAGATGTTGAATCAAAGAAATTCAGTGGTTAAGTTTCATCTGCTGTTTCTTGCTATATTGTGGATATTATACTTTGTGAGCTTCCCATTATTTATTTGATTGATTGTTGGTTCCCCTGGAGATGAGTTCTGCAATAGCGTTAAATGCTTTGTTCATGTTTTTGTCCATTCTATTAATCAAAAATATGGATTTGTTATTGTTGTGTTTTATGTTGGCAGTCTCATTTTGGTTACTGGTTTATTTCCTATTATTTATTGTATCAGATGACTCAGTCTCAATTTTTGTTTCCATTTCTTTGGGAATATTGTCCGCTGTGTTCTTTAAGTTGTATACCCTCTCATCTAGATCAATGATATTCTATTTAATTTCCTCAATTTTTGTTTTAATTTTTTTTAGGAAATGCAAGATGTTTGCAAGTATTGGATGTTCATTACTTGTTGACTAATATTGTTTTATTGTTGACCTTGTTTTGTCACTGCTACATATGAACCTGGTCATCTTTGTTTTCTCTTGGGATTCTTACTTGGTTTCTGATTGTTGTAATACATGCTAGTTTGTATTTTTTGTAAGTTTCCAAAATTTTTCAGCTTGCTCTTTATTGTATTGTTTCCACTGTAGACATCTTTTCTTGATGGAACAATTGACACAAGGTGTTAATGACTATCGCAGATTAAGCAGAGTTTTGTTTCAATTGATTGCCAAATGATTGTTGTTTCTCTAAGTTGATAATCTTGTTTCATTGCCTCATTCAAATCTTTTTGACAATCAAAACTCAGGACTGTGAAGCATTTTCTTTGGTATAACATTCTTCTTGATATATAATATATCATGGCTTTGACTTGTTTACAGATTAGTCTAAGGTCAAAGGCAGTTGTATTTAGTAATAGATTGGTTAGTTTAGCTGCAATCTAATCACATTCTTTTATTTGCTTCACATTCTATTATGCGTCAAAAACTTTGACTAGTTCTAATTTGAGTGAAACACTCTATTGATTGATCAGTGCTTCTTTATCATCTTTGTTTGTGTATGTGATCGTTGTTGTTCACCACATTTGTTGTATTGATATAGTGATATTGCAAATTGCCTCATATTTGGCAAAGAATTGTTGCACTTTAATAAACTTTGTGTCAAGGAGGATTTCCCATACTCTGATACTCATTTCCTTTTTTAGAATAGAATTTGTGAACTCTATGATTTCCATTTCCATGTGTTGATTGTTTATTTTAGGTATGAATATATTGCATATCTTGATTGCTACTTGTTAATGAGAATGGTAATGATGTATTTATTTTTGTTGTTTCCTTAACTATGAATGGTGAGAAGTTCTTCTGAAGAGTTGAGGGCTTTAGTGAGATGGATTATTTTTTGTGTTATCATCCTACCAGGAAGTTCAAATACCAGGATGCTGATTTTAACTCTTTTTCTTCCATATCTTTATATCCTGTTGAATGGAGAGAGGGGTCTTGATTTTGTTATTTGCTTATATTTCTTTTGTTTATCTTTGTAGTTGAATGTTCTGTAAGAAGGAGTTGTGATTGTCACTGAGTATTCTTCTTCTTCCATGTCAACATCTGAGTAGAAAACATGTTCCTCTTCTTGATTCTAGATAGATATGTCTTAATTAGTATTGTTTTTACTCGAGTGGTTGACCAAGTCTTCTTCAACTTCTTCACTCCAGTTTGGAGTGTTTGTGTCCTTTCTTGCTATTGATTTGTTTGTTGAAATATCAATTGTATTATTATTTATCTGTATGTGCCTGTTGAGAGAGTTGGAAGTCGATAAGAACTAGTTTTCTTTAATTGATGTTTGATTTTGAGTAGTTTTCTTTGTGGGTTTCAGAGTTGTTTCTTTGTGTAACTTGCGGTGTTATCTCTTGCAAAAGCATTTTCATTGTAGTTGGACCTCCATTGGGCTGTTCTGTTGTGAAGTTCCTTTTGGGAAGACATCTTTTCATTCACTTTTTCTTTTTTTTGCAAAAATTACCATAAAAGAAAATTTTTTAGAAAAAAAAAAGATCTATGAAAAAGAGTTTTGACCATCAATAATATTATAACTATAGAAATACAATATGATAAATATTAATACAATTTTTAATCAATAAAGACTTTTAGAAAAAATTCAAAAGATGGATATTAATATTCTTGAAATTTGTAAAATAAATTATATTTGAATCTTATACATTCATTTTCAAATTTCAAGAAACATACAAGTTCTTTCATGGCTGTAATAATAGTAGACCTAGAGACTCTGAAATAAGCCTTCAAATTAAAAAAAAAATATGAAAGAAAGCTAATATATATGAACAAGGTAGAGAATTATATAATAGAAGATAACTTTCTGTCAAAAAAGGTAAACTCACAATTTTTCAAGTTTACTTACCTTCTGACAAGAAATAAAATAGACATCTGCAACAAATCTTATAGCAGAAAATTCATTAAAAATAAAAAAAGATTTTGAAATAATCATTATGAAAGATTTCAATACTATAATTGACCCTATAACTGATTGATCTCCTGCTAGTAATAAGATCTATATCAAATACAAAAGAGTTAAAATCAGGTTATTTAACTTCTTAGAGAACTAGAACTTTATATATATTCAAATATATTGAGAGAAAGAAAGCAACAGCACCTTTATATAATTGAACAAGTTAGTCTTTAGTAAAATTGACTTTATCTGAATCACAGCTAAACGAAATCTCGAAAACTTGTTGGATTTTTATAATATATCAATACAAACTTCAACTAGTAATGATTATATATTTCTAGTGATTCACTTAACAACTGATGACTTGCTTAGAAAAAAGATTAAAATCCAAAGAAAACTAAAGATATTAAAATCACAGATACTGCTAACTCTACAGATATTTAGTAAAAAAAGTTTAGAATCTGGACAAATACTATATTTCTAAATATAAAGATCAAGTATATATAAAGTTCTCAAATAATCTAAACATATTACAAATATTGGATAAGACTTAGCACCTATCAGAATTTACTATTATTAGAGAAGTCTTCAAAACTCTAAAAATAAAAAGAGTATATATCAACTTCCTAAAAAATTTCAAAGTCGAAAGCATTATCCTCAAACAAGACTTCAATATATATAAAGAAGCTAATAGAATTTACTATCTACTCAAAAAAGCTTAAACAATGTGGGGACCTTTTATTAAAAAAAAAGATTTTAATAGTAATCAATAGACTTCACACCTTAAGTGATAATACATTTATACAGGACTTATTATTATCTCAAAATGTGATTAATATTAAAATACAATTGAAATAAATTGTCAAAGTAGAGCAAATCTTATATACAATTTGTAAAAAAAAGGAAAGTCTCTATATTAAAAACCAAATTAATATAATCTTGAAATTAGATGTAAGGATTTTAAAAGTAATGAACAATGAATACTAAATTATATTCTTAATAAAAAATAATTCATGATAATACTTGATAGACTCCTTATATAAAATCACAGGTTTAACATATATAGTTACAAACTCACAAACCATTGATCAGAAAGTCAAGATCTATTATCAAGAAGCTTTCAATAAAAGAAAATCCAATTTCAAAGATCTAGATTCTGATTAGAAAGAAAAATATTAATTCAAAGAATAAATCAAATTAGAATGATATCTTCTTCTAAAAAAAGAAATTTTAACAGAAGAACTTGTTAAAACACTAAAAAGTCTTTCTAACAAAAACATATCTGATTCCTTATAGATTAGTTATAAGATATTGAAGAATTTGAAACCAAAAAAAAAAAGCTATATTGATACAGCTTTTTAATATAATTCTTTGAAATAGTCAAATACTCAAGAAATAGAAAAGCAGTAATATATATTTAATACTCAAGTCTAAACCATGGCACTATAAGCTTAGAAATATTAAACTAATTATATTATTGAAAAAAGCAAGACTTTGCTTTATCAAAATAGTAAATAGATATTTGACAACTATTTTCATAAAGCATAATACCTTGTAAGGATCAAACTTTGCTAGCCTACAATAAAAGAGTATTGCCAAATTCATCCAACTTTTGAATAATATATATAAAGAGGATAGAAAAAAAAGAAAAAAACTATGGGTTCTCTTTCAAGATATAGTCAAAATCTATTATACAATTGGTCTTGAAATGTTGAAAAAGGTAATATCAAGAATTCATATTTTACTAATGACAAGATAACTGCTTATTAATCTTTTTTAAGAATAGAAAATATCATACTATTTTCACTACTAGACTTTCTGATCTATTTATAGTAGAAATAGTATTGATCAAAAGAAAACAATATCTCTTCTATTTTGAAGAATTTTCTATAATCTATTGCTCTGCAAAATTCAAAATAAACAGAATTATGGGTATATTGATCATATGTCTATCAACATACACTTGTCAGGGTTTTGCAAGTCTAGTGATCGGAAGACCTTGATGGGAGAAGAAATTCACTGGCACCACACTGAAGTATCTAAAATCTTGGATACAAGTTAGAGTATACAACAGTTTGATAACCAAATTACTTTTAAAAATTGTTTTGGGAAAAATTAAGATAGTATCGCATGTTCTTCCTTATTGGTTGTTATACGTAGTAATCATATGATTAGATAGTTTTTATCACACTAAAAATAGTCTAGCCATAGTTATATAATTAGCTTATGTAACAATACTACAATATGTAATATATTATTTGTATTAATGTATGAGTTTTGTTGTTGCTTGACATTATATAATATATTTAATAAAGAATATGATCCATTCACATAATAAACAATATTAAACCTGTGGATCAATAGTGCAGTGGGTACACTCCCAGATCACCATCTATGAGTTACTGGTTCAATCCCACTCAAGAACGGTATTCACAATAATAGGTCACGTTATATAGGATACATGTTTATCAGTCACATGTGTTCCTGCACAACAACTGACCTATCAAATATCACTGTCCAACCATGGTGCATCAAAAACAGATCACACAGATCTTAGTCAGTTTTAGCACTAGGACAAATGAAGTTATGATGCCCGTGCCACCTGGAATATGTGAAGCCTACTGAAAGAATGCCTGAAATGATAATGATTGCCTCAAGATCCTACCAGCCTAATAAAGAATCCACCTCTTCTCAAATTACCGGACTCATGGGAGGTATTGGAAGACTTCAGTCATATATATCAGTCGCGAAAGTTACCAGAGGGATGGGGCCGGATTGGTCTCAGATTGTGAGGAAGCAAAGTACTCATGATGAGAACCGCAAGGGCAGACACATTTGGAAGAGGCCTGATGGTCTCGTTTGACCAAGGAAAACCCCTGTAGGCTATCTTTAAAGAGTGGTTAAGAATGATCAATAGAAGACTTAGGTTACCACAAGACACACCAATGATCGCTGGGGCTCTGTATTAAAATGCATGAAGATTGAAGTATCAAGTGACCTAGCCTCTGAAAAAAACTGAACACAACAAGTACGTCATACGAGATTCGAACACACCTTTATCGCAAGAACCAATCACACTCTAAGGAATACACAACAAAAATGCTCCTTGAATTAAAATGGTAGTCCCTAATGGATCCTCAGAACACTAGGTGCCCAGGCAGAGCAGGGCAGCTGACAAGATAGTATTCGCTTAAAAAACGAGTAAAATCGGTTTATATTGAGAAAATAGGGTAATATAATTATATAGTTATAAGTCTGGTCTCTTGTAATCTAACAGCTGTACTTATCAAAAATATCAATAAAAGCTCAGTCAGTATGACTTATTAAAAAATAATAATAATAATAATAATAATAATAAATAATATTATTGAGCATGCTAAAAAAACAAGCATGGATTCTTAGTCAAGACATCTCAAAAGTATACGATTCAGTGAATTTAGAGATGCTGACCAAGGCCTTAAAGTGAATAAAAATTCTGACACAGATAATTAATATTCTATGTAACATTTTCAATCAGAGATAAAACATAGTCCTTACATATCACAGCCCAATAGAGGAATATGAGGTCAATAATAGTATAGATCAAGGAAACACAATTTCCCCACTTTTATGGAGGATCTTTTATGATCCACTAATCACAAAATCGAAAAAAACTTTACTGGCTACACAATAACAACCAAATCCTACAAGAATTTTAAGCTAGGATGGAAAAATAAAAAAGTAAACATCACAGTCAATACCTACATAGATTATATCACATGGATCACAGATAATAGAGGAGAACTACAACAAATTATCAAAAAAGCAAAAGAGTTCTACAAAATAAATGACATAAAAATTAATCTATAGAAGTCCTAGCTCTTAATCATCAATGGGAAAGATACTGATTTTATACAAGATATAAAAATAGAAGAACAAATAGTCAAAGGCTGTTCACAAGGAGTACCAGTAAGAATCCTAGGAGTCTGGTATGACAGTTCAGGAAAAAAAGACTACCAAAAACTCTAATCCAACAAATGTTTAGGAAGACCAAGAAACTTATAGGAATGAAGCACCTAACTAATAAACAGATACAGTACATAATTAATCGTGTCCTGATCCCTAGCACAAAGTATCTATGCAACGATATGATACTTTCAGAAAAAATATGCAACCTTCTTATGAGCAGTGTTACAGCAGTCTATAAATACAAGCTAGGCCTTGCCAGGACAACCCCAAATAACATTCTTTTTAATAGATATGAATATAATCTAATATACCTCTAGAATAGACAACTCCTTCTACATGTCACTAACTAGACAAACTGAATCAATAAAAACAACATAGCTGAAAAATAATAAGAAACAGACTCCAAACTCTATAAAATGAATTCTGGTCTATCAAACTCATTCTAAACAAAATAGAACAACCATGGAAACACATAGGAAAAAACCTAACACATAATATAATCTGGCTTATAAGAAGACATGGTTTTATATTTGATCTCATCAATGAAAACAACAGCATTATACTCATTCAGGAAATAGATACTCCCATAGAAGAAATCATGAACAAACACTTTTATTCAAAACATTGATACCACCTCCACAAACATAACATACTCTTCATTGGACAACTGTTAAATACAGACAATATGAAAACATTAAAATAGTACCAAATCATAAGAATTGGAAGGAAAACATTTCCAGGTCCAACTCTCAGATGGTTCCTAACTTTGAGTAGCAAAATCAAAGAAATGTTAGAAACAAAGACAATCCCAATATGACAAATAACAACCAACACTTTCAAACAAGGAACTCACACAACATCCTATAATACAACCAAATCTCACTGGATATATACTCAAAAAGAGAGAGAACCAATAATTGGAAAGAAACAAAAAAAAATAGATCAAAATATAATGAGGTACAGACACTATACTTAAGCTCTAGGGAACTCTTCACTGGAAGCATGCCAAGGCTGCATACTAAATATCCTAGATATCAATAGAGGAGAATGTAGCTTTACAGCAACTTGGCAACATTCAATTACCATACCTGTCTAGAACTGCTCAACATCTACAAGAGAAAACAACACAGATATAAAGGAGTGCAAGTGGAGGAACAGAACATTCCCAAATTTTCTCGCTATAACTCACGCTAAATATATACAGACATCAGAATCACTCACACAAAACAAGAACATAACAGTTAATATATCAGCTGAAACACAAACAAGAAACAAAAAAAAGACAAAGTTTTCAACTATTCACAGGCAAATATAAAAAGGATAGAGAAAATCAGGAAAAAAATTAAGAATTTTGCCATTTTTGACATCTATACAGATGGATTCCTCACAAACTCAAAAGGAAAATCCTATATGGGCCTGGGTTGGTCATCATTACCCTAGACTTAGAGGAACATACCTTCCAAGGACAGATCAAATGACATCTCTTATCTATCAAAGCAGAGATAACAACCATTGTAATAGCTCTAAGTACACTATCTGACCATAGCACAGAGAATATTTATACAAATAGTCAAATAGTAATAAATGGAATAGAAAAGACTTTGAAGAAAGATGAAAACAAGATTATGAAAAAACAAAAAAATTTGAATCTCCTACTTCAGATCAAAACTCTATACAAGAGAAGAAAGATCAAACTAGTACTATACAAGGTCAAAAGTTACTCTGAAATCAGATATAATGAAATAGCAGATCAGCTGGCACAGATAAATACATGGAAAGACATAAAGCCAGGAGAGAATAAAATTGAAATCACTAGAATTAAAGATTTAGAGATAGGCATAGCACTACAGTGGAATAATCACTTCACTAAACTTCCCACAAAAATAATTATACAAAAGCTTACAAACACTATTCATCTGGCAAAATGGCACCTCTTGAATAGAACTAGATGTAGCTTCAGTGAATGAATAATTAAAGAAATCAACTGGCAAACAACAATAGCATACTTACAGTACAACCCACAAAGATGAGCAGCCACCATACAGATAGGAAAGATCAGAAACAAAGAAAGTTCTGTCAAAGCCTTTGAAATAATAAACTATCAATCAAGAACAAGCTACATGCAAGACTCTCATCTGTCTACAAAAATAATAAATGTAACAAATGTGAAGAACCAGAAACCAGCACACACCCCTTCCTTTGCCAACAACTCAGAGCAGAAATGGAAAAGATCCTAAAGAACATAATCATAACCTATGTGAAAAACTACATGGAAAAAAAAGAATTTCGATGCTTCACCACCCATTTCTCAAACAAAAATAATCTGGAATAAAAGAAATACTTGATAGCAAACATTAAAGAGATCTTCTTTAAAGGACTCCTATATAGTCTCAAAACAGCTATTTCAGATAGAATAAAAAGGAAAAACTGTATAATAGAAATTTGGCTCAAAACAATCAAGTACCTATACCAAATATGGCAAAAATGATGCAAAACCTTTCAAAAGTGGAAAGCTAGGGAGGGAATTACTAGACAAAAAGAAAAATCAGCAAAATACGAGACAAGAAAAGAGGATCACATCTTTACAGCAAGGAAAAAATACATAAAAGACCAATTTACATACCTGGTCAATGAGTTCATAAATCAATGGATTACAAACCTTATAGACAACTTCTATATATTTGAAATTTCTTTCAGCACTAGTCCAGCCTTGGCAGGTTAGCTCCCCACCCTGGGGGTGGCAACAAGTCACAAGGTAAGTACCTCAGTATAGAGGAATTCTATTGAGTTTTATTTGGTATTAAACAGGTAGTACATATTAGAATAGCTTCTATATATTGATACTACATAATTACAAATAAAGCAAGGATGAGCTAGCATTTAAAAAAAAATAAAAATAAAAATAAACAGAATTATGAATATATTATAAAATATGAGTGGATATCTGGCTTTAATATACTAGAAATAAAAAAGAAACTATTTATTAAACAAGCAGTTATTACATATATAAATGATATAATTTGAATAGCTAGATTTAAGCAAGACATGGAATACATTTTGAAAGAAGCCAGAAAATTTTATATAGCAAATTATTCATAGATTAATAGTAAGAAGTCAGTTTTGCTTATATTAAATTAGAATAAACTAGAATCTGAAATAGTTCATACTGGTATTAACAAGATAAAAATCAAAGAAATAAGTAAAAAAGATTAAATACAATTCTTAGAAGTTTGATTTGAAAGAAGACACAATAACAAGAATACAATTAATTTGCTGAAGGCTAAAATTAGATATATAATCTGATAATTAACAAAAAAACTATGCCTAATAAATATGCTAGATATATTATTACAAAGTCAAATTCTCCAGATAGAATACTGTATACAACATACATATATTGAAAAAAAGATATGCAATAAGCCTATAGCAATGTATAGGAAAACTTTAAAAACAAAGTTCTTATTTGTAGCACAATATTAAATAGTTGTATTAATAAAAAGAAGATATTAGATCTCAAGAGTGTATAGAAAATCCAACTTGAAAGTCATATAACCTCTTTTTTTTACCAACTGAACAATCTAAAAAATCTAGAAATAGTAATGCTTATTTATCTTAAATAGAATCAACAAAAACACTAGAACCTAAAAATATCTTTAAATATCTAACAGAAGTTGTTTTATCTAAAAAAGATAACTTTACTACTATTACTCTAGACCTAGTCAACAATTTTCAAATCATATATCAAAATTGAAGATGGAAAAACCTTTTTTAAATCAAAGGTGGTTTACTTTTTATTAAGTCAATTTTCAAAAAATGTGATTATAAAAATTCTATAGTATCTTTTAAGAAATACAATATAATATTTTTTTTTGACCCTTGTCAGGTTAGTTATGTATGCTTTATTAAACAATTGTAAGCTGTACATTATATATGTGACGCTAAAGCTAAATCTCTAACTAACTCACTCGTCAA